>LATX02000045.1:0-30969 GCA_001466705.2 Moniliophthora roreri | reverse complement strand
GGATATCCTTACCCCGTTCTATAGATGATAATTTATGCTGTTGACTTTCTGTGGCGCAAGACGGAAAAGGCAATGATTCAGCAACTTATTTCTCCGAGAGTAACTGCAAGGAAGAACGCGCTGTATAGCACAAGAGCGTGTATGACTCGAGGTTTCCTTGAGAATATGTTGAGTTCGAGACTGTCCTCGCACGGGCTCGTAGTGTGGCGCCAAGCTGGAGGGAGAATCATCGTAACGATCAAGGGGGATCATCACTAACGAATACAGCACTCTCCACCGTAACTATGCCAGGAGGTCGTGTCTACCGGCGCCATGCCTCCATCCAGGTAAATCTGATCGACTTTCGTCGTCATGATCATCAGCAAGTAACACCGCGGGACGCCGTCATTTGGTGAGTGAGCCTTGGGTTTCAAAAGCTGAAGCTGTTGTGCAATCCTGTTTTTTCGACCTTCCACATAGCATTACTCACGGAGATTCTCTTCCGCTACGATTCCGAGAGAACGTATGCAATGCTCCCATGACTTGGAAACATGCTGTGGTATGGTTGGTTGATCATGGCTGTATTCCATTCAGCACAGCGGGCCCTGGCAATGATGGTTCAATGTCATATGAAACTTAAACATCGTCCCTGCATAATGAAGATCTACGGGGTATTGGTGACTGCATCGAAGGATCGCCACAGCGAGACACGGAGAGTGAATTACGGGCCTGTTCAAATAGAAACCATGGTTCCCGTTTCCTGGGCTCCGCGAGGCTTACGCAACTTTNTATGAGTACTTATAGGTGTCGAAAAGACATTTATTGTGAAGCGCTCGTACAAGCGCTGGACGAAGCACCCGTGGAATGCGGATGAGAAAGTTGCGTAAGCCTCGCGGAGCCCAGGAAACGGGAACCATGGTTTCTATTTGAACAGGCCCGTATACAGGAACTCCCGTAATGCGCGTTTAGGCCTGAGGCCTGACTGCCTGACTGCCCGATTGTCACAGATTCCGAGTAGAGTATGTGTTTGTGTCTCGATGCCAGATTAGGATATCCGAGTCGTGTCGGGGATGTATAAACTTGTACAGTCCTCGGTTTCTAGCAGTGACGATTAGTGTATAGGATGCGGGTACGAGGTCAGAACAGCAGAGCACAGACTTCTCCCGAATACAGCTTACTTGAGGATACTGGAAGAGTATCAGTGTTGGATTGGCCAGATATCTATCACCCATGATGCCAGCGTGTTAGATCAACTTTGTCCCCTCCGACGGTAATTGACAAGATATGTCACAAATGTCAAGAGTAAGTCAAAATTGCAGTGCCAAATTGTGTGGCCGTCGGCGTGAACACTTATATCCGACATGGAATGTCGGGCTTAAACGGGTATCGGCACGTGTTTGGAAAGTTTCGCGCAAAGGATGAATTCGAAACGACTGGGTGACTGGTGAAGATGGTTCCGGATCAAGGGATCATGGATGTGATAAGCGCCCGGTATTCTTTTTTGCTTCCTGCAACACCCATCACCTCCCAATTGCAAGGTTCATTAGAAAGATTCCGCTAATCCAGAACTTTGGGAAATGAAGAGATCATAACGGATAAAAGATATTATCGGCGAGTTTCACCAAGTTTCATTCAGGCTGTCCGCTAACAGTAAATCAGCAAATGGGGGCCGCGACCCAAGGAAGAACTCAACACATGCTTGAAACTCCAGTCGAAAGATTAATGACCGTGAGGTCGAATGGTTTATCTTGATATTCGATAATGTACACTGTCACCATTGAACTTGACCGCGGGAGCCGCGGGGAAAAGTCTCTCAAACTACTGTGAGCGAAACGCTGCTACTACTTGCCTCAAGGGGACCTCGAAATTTTTTATGTATCCGGCAGGTCCGAAGGCGGGGGAAAGTGCGAATGGTTGTGGACTGTTCGAAATAGGTTGGTTCAGCACCCTAGAATCCTACTTTTGTACTTGTATGACTGGATCATATTAACTTCTGAGAATTCAGAGGAATACGAGGACTAAATCCACGTCGGACATAGATGTAGGAGCAGGAAGCTATGCTCCTAGATGCCCAGCAAGGCATGTATGACATCTTTTACGTCTTTGAGGCTACCCAATATATGTTTCATATCGGCCAACACTTGCCCAGAACGTTCACAGAACTCTCGGTCTCATTGAGAAGAGAACCATTATTATACAACAAACACAACCAAAGATAACAAACAATAAAAATATATCCTTCGATTAATTCTTAAGCCCGTCTTCTGCCAAACTCCGTAAAGTCTCGTGGAAGGCAGTAGTGATCCCTGCAGTAGGGACTCACATACCTTTCCACAGTCCGATTCACAATGTAACTCCAGTACTCCCTCAAACCATTTAAACTATCCCTCACAACGCCTCGACTCATCAGCCTTGAGAGGAACATGAATCCCCATGCATAAGAAGTGTCGCATATTTGGGACAATGCAATTTCTGACAACATCCCAGGAGTGCATCGGGACGCGTCGGCATTGCGGATCCTGAAGAACGCCCAGTTTCCCCTCGTTGGTGCCATATCCCGATCCAACCCTACGCTTTCGACGAAGACGAAGGAGGCGTCTAGATGTGGAGTGATCTGAATTCCTTCGGGTGTCCAGTCGTATCGTGTAATGTCACCGAGAGAATCGACCCAGTAGAAAGTGAAGTAGATGCTCTGATGTTCGTAACGACTCAGCGACATGCGGTCGGAGCCATAAGATAGGCCGGTGTACAGTGCATTACGGTGGACGTTGGACCGTAAAACTCCTACGTCTTGGTCGCGAGGAATATATCGTTCCAATGATGTGCTCATTGCGGTTTCGGGATGTGTGATGGAGAATGTGTGATGGGGTGTGTGTTGCAGATTGCGAGTGCTTATATGTGTGCGGCCTGTGGTACTGAGGTGTGTGATCAGGATGTGTGATGAGGTGTGTGTTGCAGATTGTAAGTATATCCGAGTGACGCGGTGGGGAAGGCTGCGAGGTGAGTTGACTGAAGACCGGGCCTGTGCATTTTATATGACCTCGGGCTCCGCTGTGAAGTGCTGACCTTCCGTCATGGCTATTGCTTTTGCAGTATACCGAGCTTTAGGTCCCGAAGTGCACTAAGAGCGTGTCCTACCCTGAAGATCCAGACAGCTTCAAGTTCTAAAGGAAAACCTTGTTTGGTCCGCCACAGTCGGATCGAACCTTATGTCCGTGCTATTTGATACGGATATAATCAGGACGTCAACGGAACGGAAGAAGGGACCAACGCATCATAAGTACGACGCTTGTTCACTTCATATAAAAGAACATCTGAATATTGATAGGAACCGTATTGACGCCAGACTACAGCAACACAGACATTGATTATCGCTGGAAAACATGTGATACCCTCGAGCATCAAGTGCGACTGAGGTTGTCCAAGGATGGGTCGGCATTGAGATAAAGCCTGTGAGTTGGATGAAGCCTGAGCCTGTCCTCGGATGCGGGGCGACTGACGTACGAAAGGCTGACGAAATCTCTGGAAACTACTGGAATGCTACAATGTCAGGGTCAAAGCTAGCATTAACCGTTTGAGGCTAAAGTAGTCACTTACAGCAGCTGCGGATCCACAGCNAAGAGTCTTCGTCGCGGGAAGAGAGAGACGCACCTTCGTATTGCTGTCACCGGGACTGCAAGCTGGTCTCGATATCAATGGGCGCTCGAGTAATTGCTGTATCCGCTCACCACGGACGGATGCCATCTTTCAATATCATTTCATCTGAAATCTGCGCACAGAAGATGGGGAAGAGCGAGAATGGATATGTCTGTTCATATAGCAGTGACTTCGCGGGAGAAGATGTAAGCGCAAGTCGATCCAAGAGTGGGGACCATACAGGAGTTGCCGGAACACCTATGTGATTGGCTCCCCAGTGGCCATTAGCTATCAGGATGAGCCTCCGCTCAGTGAGTGGAATGCCGATAGCATTCTTTGAAGGAAACGTAGAGGTTTAAACAGGTCAAAAATAAAGGACAGCGTTGAATTCAGCAGGCAGTTATTGGGCAACATACTTTCTTTGAAAGCTATCCCCATGATCCCAGGATATTCCATCAGTATCCAAGTGTCCGTCTCACCTCCACTGGTACTTCATGGCAGAACTTGAGTAACATGAGCGTCGCATTGCGGCGTCGAGAATGTAGCAATGAGATTGCGTGGCTGGTTCCAGCTTCTTCGAGAGGGCAGCCTGAAAGGATTGATCTTCGGTTCCAAATGTCGCTCATCCTCTTCATCAATCCCAATGCATTACGCAGTCTTCCTTGATGAAGGTAGTACTAGGTCCGCAAGGACAGCGTTTAAACGTTAGCGCTTACAAGGTGATTTTTGATTCAGTTTCTCCCGGATAAGGAACTTAGGAAGTAAGTCTTGAGCGCTTGGTGATGGCAGGTTCCGTGCCAAGGAAGATAAGCGCCCCGTCCGCCTTTTTTCTCTTCCTAAATCATCCACCATCCCCCAGAGTCCCAAGGTCGAGTACGTCGAGCCGGCGCTATTTCGAGACACAAATTCCATTAATGAAGAATCGATGACCATGAAGGAAGGACGATGACATGGGTGAGTTTCACCGGTTTCCATTCAAGCTGTCCATTAACGTCGTAGTACGCAGTCCCTGAACGCCCTCGTTGGAGTTCCTGCCACCAAAGCCACTCAAGTGACCTGAATAGCTCAAAACATGCGTGATTCGATGGCGAGGGTATCTGATGAAGATCTCGACAACGCGCTCCAAAGGCATATGCAACTCTTCGAACGTAAACTGGACGTTCAGCGACAAGAGCTTGAAGAAACAATCAAAACCAGCGAGCGATATATCCTTGCTGCGATGCAAGCAGGCGCTCATGAGAGAAAAAACAGGTGAGTAGTCTTGGACTTCTGATGTGCAAAGCGGTATTTTATAGATTTTTTCAGAGAAATGCGGAAGCGAAAAGTCACACTGATCATAGACCCAGGAGCAAGAAGCTATGCTCATTCCTAGATGCCAACAGAGCGTGTACAACAGCACTATTTATATTCCTCTACTTTCTCCTATCAACCACAGCATATGCTACTCGTCGTCGACATCTCTAGTTTATTCAGGCTACACCGTTCTTCGGGGACCTCGAACTCGATTGTGTTCATAGTCCAAAACTTTATAGTACATTAATTGTCCTTTCCTTTCATTCTCAGTGCATTCTCCTCGAAGCTCGCCTCCTTCCAAACTCCGTAAAGTCGCGAGGCAGGCAATGATGATCCCTCAAATAGGGACTCACATACCTCTCGATCGTTCTATCTACGATATAACTCCAGTAATCCCTCAATTCGNATCATTTCTGCCCATTTTCTCCCATTTTCTTCCATAATCATTGACCAAAATCATTTTTGTCTATTATTGTACATGATATAGACCAAAATAGATTATCATCCATGCTCATTAGCTGCACAATTTGCTGATGTGTGACCAAGGATATCCTTACCCCGTTCTATAGATGATAATTTATGCTGTTGACTTTCTGTGGTGCAAGATGGAAAAGGCAATGATTCAGCAACTTGTTTCTCCCAGAGTAACTGCAAGGAAGAATGCACTGTATAGCACAAGAGCATGTATGACTCAAGGTTTCCTTGAGAATATGTTGAGTTCGAGACTGTCCTCGCACAGGTTCATAGTATGGCATCCAAGCTGGAGGGAGAATCATTGTAACGATCAAGGGGGATCATCCACTAACAATACAGCTCCCTCTACTGCAATTATCTCAGGATGTCATGTCCACCAGTGCCAGGTTGCCTCCATCCAGGTAAATCTGATCAACTTTCATTGTCATGATCATCAGCAAGTAACACTGCGGGATGCTGTCATTTGGTGAGTGAGCCTTGGGTCTCAAAAGCTGAGAGCTGTTGTGCAATCCTGTTTTTTTTGACCTTCCACATAGCATTACTGATGGGGATTCTCTTCTGCTACGATTCTGAGAGAACGCATCCAATGCTCTCATGACTTGAAAACATGCTGTGGCATGGTTGCTTGAACTATGGCTGTATTCCATTCAGCACAGTGGGCCCTGGCAAAGATGATTCAATGTCATATGGAAAATTAAACATTGTCTCTGCATAATGAAGATCCATGGGGTACTATTAGTGACTGCATCGAAGGGGATCACAACAGCAAGACACAGAGAGTGGATTGCAGGAACTCCCCGTAATGCATGTTTGGGCCTGAGTATCTGACTGACTTCCCAATGTCACAAATTCCAAGTAGAGTGTCCATTTGTGTCTTGATGCCAAACTCAGATATCTGAATCATGTCAGGGATGTATAAACTTGTACAGACCTTGATTTCTAGCAGTGGCAATTAATGTATAGGATACAGGCATATACTGGAAGAGTATCAGTGTTGGATTGGCCAGATATCTATCACCAATGATGCCAGCATGTTAGATCAACTTTGTCCCCTCCGACAGTAATTGACAAGATATGTCACAAATGTCAAGAGTAAGTCCAAATTGCAGTGTCAAGTTGCATGGCCATCAGTGTGAACACTTATATCCAATGTGGAATGTTGGGCTTAACACTACATACGAGGTGTTCTTTTTATGCTATTAATACAAAGGAAATACACCCAGAATACTGCTATATATTTGCTTCCAGACAACACTCAGAAAATTCTATTAGTTTCAAGTTGTCATCACATATTGAAAACAGCAAGCATACTCTGGATTTTAATTTCCAGAAGAGTCTGTGTTTTTTTATTATTTTATGATAATGAAATTATAGAATTATCCTTTAATTTTCTAATTACAAATATACTAAATTTTCTGCCTTATAAAATAGTGAGAAAACATTTAGAAAATAAATATAAGATTTTGAATTTTATATCAAAGGAAACATGTTAAATACAAAAGGAAAACTATATGAAAACTATCTAAAAACTGCTTTAAAATATAGTGTTTTCACATGATTTTCCTACTGTTTTCCTAGTGTTTTCTCTGACTTTCCCACAATAGAAAATGTGGAATTTTTATCTTATCTTATCAGCAATTTCTGAGCATTTTCAACCAGAGAAAATTTAATGTTTTCTCAGTATAGAAATTATTCTAATATATTGTATTATCTATTAATTCTCAGAATTTGAAAATTCCATATCTTTTGCTGCTGAAAATTTAGTATTCTCCAGG
Organism: Moniliophthora roreri; assembly: GCA_001466705.2. Classification (NCBI taxonomy): domain Eukaryota; kingdom Fungi; phylum Basidiomycota; class Agaricomycetes; order Agaricales; family Marasmiaceae; genus Moniliophthora; species Moniliophthora roreri. The sequence goes on along the minus strand of LATX02000045.1, from coordinate 23,812 downwards.
CATATTCTTGTTGAGAGNTTCTTTTTATGCTATTAATACAAAGGAAATACACTCAGAATACTGCTATATATTTGCTTCCAGACAACACTCAGAAAATTCTATTAGTTTCAAGTTGTCATCACATATTGAAAACAGCAAGCATACTCTGGATTTTAATTTCCAGAAGAGTCTGTGTTTTTTTATTATTTTATGATAATGAAATTATAGAATTATCCTTTAATTTTCTAATTACAAATATACTAAATTTTCTGCCTTATAAAATAGTGAGAAAACATTTAGAAAATAAATATAAGATTTTGAATTTTATATCAAAGGAAACATGTTAAATACAAAAGGAAAACTATATGAAAACTATCTAAAAACTGCTTTAAAATATAGTGTTTTCACATGATTTTCCTACTGTTTTCCTAGTGTTTTCTCTGACTTTCCCACAATAGAAAATGTGGAATTTTTATCTTATCTTATCAGCAATTTCTGAGCATTTTCAACCAGAGAAAATTTAATGTTTTCTCAGTATAGAAATTATTCTAATATATTGTATTATCTATTAATTCTCAGAATTTGAAAATTCCATATCTTTTGCTGCTGAAAATTTAGTATTCTCCAGGCATATTCTTGTTGAGAGGACACAATTGAAATTTAGAATTTATATATGGTTTTATAAAAATTCTCTTTGCAAGAAGATTAAGTGTTTTCTCAATCAGAAAACCATGTTAAAAGAACACCTCATACGTAGTGTGAAGTGGAAGGACTTTGATATCAGAAGGAGGATAGGGTACCGAGATCAGTCCATTCATAGTAAAGTCTTTGTCTTCAGTAAGGCCTCAAGTGAACATTCCCATCTGATGGTTGATTCAGGTGATAGATTTGCTTATCATTTGATGTTGTCCACATAAGAAGAGCAAACATCTGAGTAGTGCTCTTTGTTGATCGTCATGTTTGACCCTCTGGATATTTCATTGTCATGGTGTTCGGCATTCAGAATGTAGAGAAGTTCAAAGACGGTGGGATGGAATGGACCAGTATGAACACGATCTCCCGGAAAGGGTTGGGTTCATTCAGCAGAGGAAGAAGACATGTCAGTGGAGTGTATGAGGGTTTAGCGTAGGTTGTGTTTGATTTTATAGTCCAAGTAAAGCTCCATGGAGTGTTTCAATCCACTCGGCTTTAGCCATTGGTTGTGGGACGAGTTGTATGCCTTCCAGGAAACAAGGTATTCCATCAGCTTCTTTCGTTTCCCTTTCGGTCTATGTCTAATGATCACCTCTACTTCAAATTCCTCTTGTCCTTCCACTATATCCAGTGGAGGTTCTAGAAAGTTCAGTCTGTGGATTTCGTTTTCTTTGTATAGTGTAAGAAGTCCAGTGTGGAATACGGGGTGAATTCTCCATTGGAAGGGGAGTTTCAACTTGTATGTCACCGGACCTAGAACTTCTTCGATTTCAAATGGTCCTTCACATTTTGGGGACAGTTTTGGGGATGGATATCCGAGTGATAGGTTCTTCCCTTCTAGCCAGACTTTTTGACCCTTCTCAAACTTATTGAAAGTTCTATGACTTCTCTCTTTTATTCTTTGAGCAGAGATGTCCAGCAATGCCGACATTTCTTCTTGCAGCTTCTTTAGCTCCAAAGTCCTTTGTTTGATGGATGGGATGGATGATTTGTTGAAAACAGTGGGAAGAGGTCTTGGATGATATCCCATGGTGAGATAAAATGGGGTTTGGCAAGTAATGGATTGGGTTCTAGAGTTGTGGGTGAACTCTGCAAAATGGAGCAGATCTTTCCATTTTGTTTGTTCCTTGGCACAGAAGAACCACAAATATATTTCGACCTCTTGATTGACTCTTTCAGTTTCTCCATCCATTTGAGAGTGATAGGTGGTACTTAGCATTTGTTTAATTCCCAATATTCTCCCCATTTCTCTGAACACTTCTGCAGCAAATTGTGGGTCTTGATCAGAAATAATCTTGTCCAGTAGTCCAAATCTTTTGTACACATGTTCGAACAAAAGTTCAGCTGTTCCAGTTGCATCGATCTTCTTGTTGCATGGGATGAAAATCACCCCCTTAGTAGCTGTGTGGTCCACCATGACCAATATAGAGTCCATATTGTTGACTAATGGCAAATCTGTGATCAAGTCCATTGTGATTATCTGAAAAGGTAACACATCTTTGTGCCCCCCAATTGGCTGTAAGGGTACGCATGTTGAATGCATGTTCACCTTCATTTGTTGGCATGCAGTGCACCCATCAACAAATGTCTTGATGTACTTTGTCATCCTAGGCCACCAATAGTCTTTCTGGATTTGATCTAAGGTGTTCCATTGTCCTGGGTGTCCATGAGGCAACACTTCATGAATTCTTTTCACCAAATATCTTTGCAGTGTGTCGTCCTTTGGCACATAGACTCAGTCTTTGTAGTACAATAAACCCTTTTCTGTTTTCCAATCTGATAATGACAATTTGATTGGTGGTGTTCCCCATTCGATCAGACTTTCTAAGGTCATTTGATTGAACTTGTCTTCTGGAATTGCTTCTTTGAGCATTTCTTTCAGCTCTGTATTGATAATGTTGACAAATAACTTATCTGGTAACATGACAATATCATCGTTGTCATTGTCTTCATCTTGTACCAAATCTGATTGCCTGGATAACACATCCGATTGAACCATTTTCAATCCTGGGACGTTAATTTGTCTAAGATAAGACTAGTGGAAAACTACCCAAAAAGATAACCTCCAAAAGTCTAACTCAGTTTGTTGTGCAAGTGTGGATCAATGTGATCAGAGTTACTGCACTTAGAATGCCAACAAAACTCTTAGCTAGGTTGATTCTCTCTTATTGAAGTGTTCAACTTCAAAGTGTTCACCTCCAGAGGAGTATATATGGTTTTAAAATGTTTTATATCACAAACACACACAAAACACAAAGAACACAGTGCACAAAGCACAAACACAAGAGCTACAGTCCCATACAAAGACTCAATAGCTGATATAGTCTGACCCTACGGAGTTCAAGACTTCTTCAAGATAACTACAGCACACAGTGTACTGGAAAAGGTCCTAGACCAATTTCTACAAAGAGTTCAGCACAGGCACACCCTTTGCTAAGACTCTAAGTGTGTCACAACCTGATACACACACAGGCCACACTCCAAGTGCCCAAGGCTCCTTCTTGGTGTAAATTTTCTCTTAGAAAAGTGCTATAACACACTCAAGATGTTACTCTTATCTCTTATGACGCAAGTTCGTTATCAGATTTCTATCTCTCTGGAGTCACTCAGGACCAATCTCCGGGGCCTGTAGTGAGGAAGCAAAACTGGAATGGCACACAAATTTATACACCAAACAAACTTGTCATGTATTCACAATCAGAGGGGGCAGAGTTACTTGAGTATGTACAAATATCTAGCTGTCCTTATATACGGTCCAAGGAATATATCTACAGAAAATTATAAATATTGTCTGATAATTCAGGAAATGACAAATGAGTGACTGAGATACTAAAAGAGGGATTATTCAGATGTCATGGAGTCTGGCCACTAGGGTATCCGACCATATCCATGCAGGTATCTATGCCTCCAGGTGTTCTAGACTCTATAATTTGTATTTTCTCTTTTCTAAGTCGGGTATCTATGAGCAGATGGCTGTATCCGTCCTGTCTTTTGACAGCATTTCCCTTTTCTAGTATCTGCACATCAGCAGTGGCCTAGATGCCAAATTTTCCAAGGTCGGAACACACTGTTATTGTTCTGATCTCCTTTGACAATGCACGCTCGGTCTTATTTAGGATTTCTTGCACATTAGATATTCTTCATATGTCTCATTGTATCTGTCTGTAGGTAGTAGATGTCCTTTGGAAGTGATTTCTGTCTTTCCGAGCAGGCTTTGTACCTAGTTTGCTTATCGCATATTGTTTAGGCGCTGGTGAATTCTTTATTAAGAGATTGCCTGCTTTGACTCTGATCCCTATATTGACTTTGGAGGAGGATCATTCTATGATCATTCCTGTTCCAAGTCGTCTTTCTGTTTTGATGTCTCCTCTAAGTACCTCTGTACTGTTTGACTGCAGCTTGCACTTTGCAGATGTCATAGAAAAGTAAAGTAGAAGTTAAAATCCCATTAATAGCACTTTTGAGAGCTTGGTTAACTAGCCAATGTGTTCATTGGGCCATAGTTAGATTCCCTACAGGTTTCGGGAGTGATCCGCTTTGGATCTGATACTTAGATAGGTTAGAAAGTACAGCTTAGACACCTCTGTATAGCATATCATATAGCTCTTCATACTTTCTAAGGTACCACTGCTTCTCTAAGGCAATGACTAGCAGACTGGGCTCACTCTAGTCCTTATTACCTGTCATCTCGTGTCATATTAAAGTGTTCCGATTCAGAAATAGTGTAAAATGAATAAAAGTGGGTCTTTTCTAGGTTTGACATATTAATGTGTATGAGTTGCAGATCGAATTGCATCAAGAATAGGCTCCATCTAGCTTGTTGTCGATTTAATTTTTGTGCTGTCTGGAAATAAGCCAGGTTCTTGTGATCAGATAAAATGGTCACTGGGTGAGCTCCTCCAAGAAGATAGTGTTGCCATTCCTTCAACACATTTACGATCACAAGCAATTCTTGATCATAAATTTTGTAATTTCATTCTGTTAGAGTAAATGTGTGTGAGATGTAGCCACATGGATGCAGTTCACCATCTGTTCCTTTCTGTCGCACTTGTCATCCATTTCAATGCATCTGCTTCTATTATGAAAGGTTTTGTGTCATCCAGCATTTGTAAAATTGGTTGTTGTAAAAACTTTGCTTTCAAGACGTCAAAGGCTATTTGACATTGTTTGGTCCAATTGAACTTCACATCCTTTTTTGTCAGGTCATGAAGAGGGCATGTGAGTTCAGCATATTTTCCTATGAATTTGCAATAAAAGTTCGTGAATCCTAAGAACGATCTCACACCTTTGACTGTTCTCAGTGGTTCCCAATCTTTTATTCCAGCCAATTTCGTCGGATCCATCTGAATGTGACCAGGTGTGATGACCATTCCCAAGAACAATGTTTCTGTGACTTCGAACTCACATTTCTCCAGTTTAAGAAAGAGGTCATGTTCTTGAAGATGTTCTAGAACATGTCACATCCTGATTTGGTGGAGTTGTTGTTCATCTGAGAAGATTAGTATGTTGTCCATGTAGACCACGCACCACCCTTCATCGATGAAGTCCTTTAAAATCTCATTCATGAAGGCTTGGAACATCACTGGTGAATTTGTTAACCCGAAAAACATTACTGTAGGTTCAAATAAGCCTCTCAGAGTTTTAAACACCACTTTCCATTGATCTCCATCCTTTATCCAAATGTTGTTGTAACCGTTATGCAAATCCAGTTTTGTGAAGATGTTCGTGCCTTTTAATTTGTCAACGAGGTCAGTAACAAGTGGAAGGGGATATTGGTTCTTTATTGTTCCATTATTCAGGTCTCGATAGTCTTGGCAAGGTCGTAATGCTCCTGCTTCTTTCTTTGCTACAAAGAACATAGCATGTCCTTTTACTGTGGAGACTTTCTAGATCCTGAGTCACTTGATTATCCTCTTACAAAAAGTATTCATATTTGAACATTTGAATGATAATTCATTCTGAATAGAACTCGAAGTGAACATGGTCTTTCTCTCAGGTGTGTTGATTACAGACAAAAGCTGTGTTAGGATACACATCTGCAAAAATGACAAGAGGACATTACCGGATATGGAGGGTCATATGCCCATGAAACCAGTCTTCACAAATCTCTGTGGGTTCAACCTGGTTTCTGTAGGTTAGAATGAAGGTATAACTCACTAAACCCAGCATAACCAGTTATCAGAGTGTGTAACTGGGACATAACCCTCTGTAACTTGATGTGTCCAGCTTTAGTAATTCATGTCCCACTATAATCTGCCATACCAAGTGCTAGTAGACAGACAAGTCAGCTTGAGGTGGTTTTAAAAATTGTGTGCCTTACTGACCAGTAATAACATGGGCAGGCAGCGAGCTGAAGCCAGAACACAGTGTTTACTATTGAGCCAGAGAAGCATCACATGGGAGAACAGTCCAGGTGCTCAGGGTTTAAATTCCAATGTCTGTCCAATTTTCAAACTCCACTCCTTTCCTTCTAACCACTACTATTGTTGGGTCATTCTAGTTCTCCCCTGTCATAGCTCCCCTCTCATTGGCCTTCATCTCATTCTATTGGACCTTCTTGTCTCTCAATCACACATTCTGTGGGTCAGTGATGTATTGTGTGATTCCTCATAATTTGCTGACAATACCTTTGTCTCAGATGCTCCAGTGAGGACAGGTGATGTGGCAACTGCTTATTGCTGGTCTCAAGGAGTCGATCAGTGTATACAAGCAGAATTATCACGTGGGATGTATATGTAGCAGGTGGTTTCAAGGTATGTTTCCTATCTTATATGTTACGTTACCTGTGCAGCAACGTCACTACTAACTTCAACTAAGAGAGTTGAAGTAGTATCAAGTTCAAGTTTGAGTTCATTCAATGGCTTGTTGAAGTTCAGAGTTCCTCGTCATTGCTTAGACACAAGTATTTGAATTAACTAGGTCAAGCTGGAGATCCTGTCTCTGCTTGAGTGCTTAAATAAGTACAACTGAGCTAGTTTCTACTATATATGTATATAGCGACAAAGTCGGTATTTGTTAATAAATAGTGGTGGCATCAGCATATAGAAGTACAATAGAGAAGGAAAAGGGGGTGGGGATAATGTACTAGTCCAATGAAGAGGGAAGCATATTATGTGAAAAGGGAAAGGGAGCTGGGAAAGTGTAATAAGTCCAAGAGAAAGCGGAAGCATATGAGGAAATGAAGGTAACTGTAACATTACCCCCTGTTAAGGTCTAGATTCCAGCTCTAGACATCTAAGATTCTCTGTCTCCATACAACTCACTGTCGTAATCCTGAGACTCACCTGGGGCCTGTTACAGTCGCACATGAACAGACAATCTTTTTCTTTCTTTCTATCTCTTGCTTTGACGCTTTAGCGCTCTCGAGCGCTAGTTTTCTCTTTTCTACCTATGCTTCTCATTAACATCTGGACACATCCACATTCCCAGTTCCCTTTTCCAACTTCATGCCTATCTTCTTATTTAAGATGTCATCATTGTGTCAATAATGACATCAGTATGACATTATTATTCTATTCGTTTCTTTCCTTTTCTATTTATGATGCGATGTCATCTCTGACGTCGCTTATTGTATCATTATATTTATTTTCACTTCCTCGACATCACTTCTGATGTTATGTTCCTATTTATCATGTCGTCAAAGGTACACTCTGTTTGCTAAACAAATGATGTCGCACTAGTAGTTTGTATGCAACTAGTAGACTACAACCATTGTATAAGTAGATAGTCTGCAGGTCTAAGCTACCTTAGCTTGACCTGGTTAACCTTTTCGATCTCTTGCTCACATCAACCGAACCCTCAGAACTTTAGCGAAAGCTAGAGACCTCTAAACTCGAACTTGAACCTTTAAGTCAACTTAGCGCCGCTATGTCATAGTGGTTGTTGAGTTGTTGTCGTTGCTGCGCAAGTAACGTAACAGGGCCCACCCAGGCGCTACCTCTTCATCAGATCCATCTTCACACTCCTCCAGTCCATCAGAGGCCTGTTCCAGTTTTCCTCCTGTTGTTGTCTGTGCTAGAGATGGTCCTGGCTGCCATCCTTCTATCATTCTTTCCTCAACCCCCTTCTTGATGTCTACCAGTCTCACCTTTTTTGGATTTACCCCCATGAACAAGAACTCCCTCCGTTCTGTGTCAGTATTGATGACAAATGTCCAATCATTGTTCTCTGTCATGATTGTTGTATCTATCATCATCATAATCATTATAGTCTGACAGAGTGCCACTATCCGGACCAGATCTTCCATGTGAAAGTCATGAAGACCATTGGCAGACAGTGCACCCTGCAGTGATATGTCCAGGTGCATAGTGGAGGCATTGCCTACAAAAATAGCTTGGGCAGTCTCAGAGGAGAGTCCAGTTCGCACACAAGGCAGAGGTGTGGTCTATCCATGTCTCTGATGGTGTCGGCGGCAGTGATTTGTCACTCTGTCAGGGGTCGTCAGGTATTTCGAGTGTGGATTGGTGCAGGGATTGGGGGGGCTTGTTCTCCTCGTCTTCCCCCCTTTCTCTGGCCACCACAACATTCTCGACCTGTGGATGGAATTGGACAGTTGGGGCCATCGACAAGGGTGTCGAGAGTGGGGACTCTTCGGAGGGTGGGCTCAACTTTCAGCTTAACATCAGGATCGGGAGTGGGTTCAGGATAAAGGAGGGCGTAGTTGGGAGAGGGTTCGGTGGTCTGTGCAGGGGGGGAGGCAAGTTGTTCCTGGAGGGTAGGTCAGGGGTATCCATTTCCATCAGTTCGTCATCTGAGTCTGTTGAGAACACTAAAAGTATTTGGGTTGGGATACTCAGAAGCTGCTTGGGGATCTGGAAGGAGGCATGGATAGGTGCAAGTGATAGGGGAAGGTAGATGGTACTGTAACAAGCCCTTCCAGACCTATTCTGTAGTTGCAAGCATAGAGGACCTGATTAGCGATTTCAATATCGCAACTCTCAGCAATCTTGGAGAGTAGTTGGCATTGGGCCCATAGGAAAAACAGGCTTTTGACTGCAGGTTCCAGTTGGTTGTTGAGATTAGCTGCGTTTCGGATCTGCTGGTCATACTGTTGGGAGTTGAAGAGGTGGAGGAGCTGGTAGGGGTTTGGGTGGAGGCCATGATGGTAGATGATATTCTCACTGTACCTTCCTTCTCCAGCTTCAGTTGGAGTAGAGCTAGGGAGTCCTTGTGTTTGGTTACTAGCAGAAGAGCTAGAAGTAGAAGCAGAAGCAGACACATTGGTGGACATATTATGAGACAGGGATGGGGTTTTGAGAGTGTAAATGGTATCTCTTTATATAGTCCTTATAAAGATCCATGCAATTGACCATTCCTTCGGTTTCAATCCATCGATTGTGGGAAGAATCATACCCTGTGTAGGATACCAGGAATTCCCGGGGTTACTTCTTTGGCCTATGTCCTATGATCACATCTACTTCATATTCTTTGAATCCTTCAATGAGATCCAGTGGGAGTTCCATAAAGCTTGGTCCATATGCTTCTGTTTGTTTATATGGGGACAACAATGCAGCATGAAACACTGGGTGTATCTTCCATTGATGAGGAAGTTCTAACCGGTATGTTACTGGTCCCATTATTTCGGATATCAGGAAGGGTCCTTCTTGTTTTGGAGCCAGCTTCTTTGATGGATATCCTATGATCAGGTTTCTTCTCTTGAGCCATACCTTCTGTCCCACTTTGAATGTATCCAATTTCTGTTTTTCCCTTCTTATCATTTGTTGTCTTGCTAGCTCCAATAGGCTTGATGTTTCTTCTTGTACCCTCTTCAGCTCCACAAGTCTCTCTTCAACTGACAGGATGTTCATTTTTGTGAATACTATGGAGAATGGTCTCAGATGATAACCCATCATCATGAAGAATGGGGATTTCTTTAGCGTTGAATGGGTTCTGTTATTATGGGCAAATTCTGCTAAAGGTAGAAACTCCTTCCAGTGAGTTTGTTCTTTTGCACAAAAGATTCAGAGATACACCTTGATTTCCTGATTGACTCTTTCGGATTCTCTGTCTGTCTGAGGGTGGAAGGCTGTACTCATTGAATGTTTCATAGATAGCTGTTTCTCTATTTCCTGGAAGACCTCTGCAGTGAATCTAGGGTCTCGATCTGAGATGATGTGATTGGGGAGTCTGAATCTCTTGTACAGGTGTTGGATTAATATCTCTGCAACTCCTGGAGCATCAATTGTCTTTGTGCATGGAGTAAAAATTACTCCCTTCATAGAAGAGTGGTCCACTATGACCAAAATACAATCCAAACTGTCACTTTGCGGAAGATCTGTAATAAGGTCCATGGTGCAGATTTAAAAGGAGAATGAGTTTTGCATAGATTGTATTGGTTGAACCAGCGTTCTCATTGGATGCATGTTCACCTTCATCTGTTGGCATGGTATGCATCCATCAATGAAGCTTTTGATGAATTTAGCCATCTCTGGCCACTAGAAGTCTCATTGTACTTGTTCCAGAGTATTCCACTGTCCTGGGTGTCCTACCCCTGGTACTTCATGTATAGTTTGCACAATTGAGCATTGGAGTTCAGTGTTATTTGGTACATAGACCTGTCCTTGAAAGAATAATAGATCGTCTTTTATCTCCCAATCGGAAACACTACATACAAGGTGTTCTTTTCATACTATTAATACAAAGGAAATACACTCAGAATACTGCTATATATTCACTTCCAGACAACATTCAGAAAATTCTATTGGTTTCAAGCTATCATCACACATTGAAAACAGCAAGCATATTCTGTATTTTAATTTCCAGAAGAGTCTGTGTTTTTTAATAATTTTATAACAATGAAATTATAAAATTATTCTTTAGTTTTCTGATTACAAATATACTAGATTTTCTGCCTTATAAAATAGTGAGAAAACATTCAGAAAATAAATATAAAATTTTGAATTTTATAATCAAGGAAAACATGTTAAATACAAGAGGAAAATTATATGAAAACTATCTAAAAACTGCTGTAAAATATAGCATTTCCACATGATTTTCCTACCATTTTCCTAGTGTTTTCCAGGTGTTTTCTCTGACTTTCCTACAATAGAAGATTTGGTATTTTTATCTTATCTTATCAGCATTTTCTGAGCATCTTCAACCAGAGAAAATTTAATATTTTCTCAGCATGAAAATTATTCTAATATATTGTATTGTCTATTAATTCTCAGCATTTGAAAATTCTATATCTTTTGTTGTTGAAAATTTAGCATCCTCCAGACATATTCTTGTTAAGGGGACACAATTGAAATTTAGAATCTATAAATGCTTTTTTGAAAATTTTCATTGCAAGAAGATTAAGTGTTTTCTCAATCAGAAAACCATGTTAAAAGAACACCTTGTACATAGTGAAAGCGCTGATTTGATTGGTGGCACACTCTGGTGTAATAGTAATTCCAAGGCTGACTTGTGAAAGTCGTCTGGGCCCAATCGTTCCCTGATCTCCTTTCCTAATTTGAAATTGATTCCTTGTACAAACAGCCATTCTGGTAAGAGGACCACATTATTATTGTTGTCTTCTTCATTGTCCTGTTCATTTGACCTTCTTGATAGGGCATTTGCTTGCATCATACTTTTTCCTGGCATATGAACCAATACCAAATCCAATTCTGATAAGAAGAGGCTCCATCTCGCTTGTCTTCGATTGAGCTTCTGAGCTGTCCAGAAATATGTAAGGTTCTTGTGTTTGGAGAGAATTACAACTCTGTGCTTTCCTCCCATCAGATAGTGTCGCCATTCTGCCAATGCTTGTACAATAGCAAGCAGTTCTTGGTTGTAGATTTTGTAATTCTGCTCCATCTGAGACAGGGACTTCAACAAATACCCATATGGATGCCGTTCGTCATCTGTCCCCTGTTGTCGTAATACTGCTCCGGTTGCCCATTTGGATGTGTCGGCTTCTATTACAAACAGTTTGTCGACATTCAGCATGACCAGTATTGGTTCAGAGAGGAACTTCTTTTTCAGAAGATCAAAGGATGTTTGACATTCTAAGGTCCATTCAAACTTCCGCAATTTCCCAGTGAGATCATGAAGGGGTTTGGCTATATGAGAATATCTTCCGATGAATTTTCAATAGAAATTTCCAAATCCCAAGAAGCTTCTTACTCTCTTGACAGTCCTGAGAGCCTCCCATTCAGCTATTCCCACAAGTTTGATGGGGTCCATAGCAATATGTCCTGATCGAATGACCATTCCTAAGAAGATGACTTCCTTGACGTCGAACTCACACTTCTCTGGTTTCAGGTAAAGGTCGTGTCTTTGAATCCTTTGCATTAACCTTTCAGTCCTTTCTTGATGATCTTCCGGGTTTTCTGAAAAGATGAGGATGTCGTCCATATAGACAACACACCATCCTTCATCAATAAAGTCAGAGAGTATGTCATTCATGAATGCTTGGAATGTAGCTGGTGAGTTACTAAGTCCAAAGAACATCACAGTTGGTTTGAAGAGTCCTTTGTTCATTTTAAAAGCAGCCTTCCACTGATCGCTGTCTTTAATCTGAACATTGTTATACCCATTCCATAAGTCCAATTTGGTGAACACCGTCGCTCCTTTTAGTTTGTCTATTAATTCGGATATGAGGGGTAATGGGTAAGCGTTCTTCACCGTTCCCTTGTTGAGCTCTCAGTAGTCTTGGGTTGGTCATAAGGCTCCTTTCTCTTTTTTTGCTACAAAGAAGAAAGGGGATGCCATTGGTGATTTCGACTTTCTAATGTACCCTTTTTGCGGATTTTCTTCCAGAAACTTATCCTGCTCCTGCTGTTCCACTGGACTGAGTGGATAAAGTTTGCAGTTTCTGGGAACAAAATCTGGTTTGAGTTTGATTGCATGGTTATACGTTTGAGAAGGGGGAAAGTGTTCTGATTTTCCTTTTTCAAACCAGTGTCTGTACTCTTGAAGGTATGATGGGATTAATTCATCAATACCTTTCTTCGCTTCTTTGTTTTGATGTGCAAGTTCCTAAGATGTCATAGTCTTGGCTCCAATGAGTACTTCTACTAAGGTATCATCTAGTACTCCAATGAAGTGTTTGATCTGGATCTTCCTTCTTGAAGGAAATTCCATTTCACCCATTTCCCAATTGATCTTAGGGTTGTGAAGTCGTAACCAGGGAAGCCCTAAGATCATTTCTTCTTCTCCAATTCCCAAGATTAAGAAATTCTCCTTAAAGGTTTTCTCTTGTATCTGGAATTCAACTTCTACCATGTGTGATATCCAAGTGGTCTTGTTTGGGGTTCCATCTATGTTGAACACCTTGATGTGTTCTGGAAGTTTCTTCCATTTCTTTTCTAGCCTTCTAGCCAACATTGGGCTGATGAATCTTCCCCCTGCTCCGGAGTCCAGCAATGCTTGGGTTTCAACAGTTTGGTTTCCCACTTTATATTGCAAAGGAAGATGCATAGAATTGCGGTCAATTTTAGCTAATACAAAGTGTGAAATGATTACTAGCAGTAAAGGTATCGTCCTTTTCTGCCACTTCAAAAACCCATTTGTTCCATGAGATCCAGGAGTTGATTTTTTTCTTCATCTGTCTGTCCATTTACTAGAGCTTGAATTTTTGCAAACCTTTCTTCCTTCGTCAGCTTCTTCAGTTCCTCCTTCTTCACTTCTTTTCCTTTTACTCCATCTGGGCAATCACAAATTCGATGACCACCCCTCCCACATTGGAAACAGAGTCCTTTAGCCATATATTCCTTCTTATCGAGTTCTGTAATCTTCTTTACAGCAGTCCCTTCCTTCTTTCAGAAGGCACACTGAGGTTTCCTTCCATTTTCCTCATCCCAGACCTTTCTGTACTCTACTGCCTGTTTGTAACTTTCATCGAACAAGATTGCTGTGTTCATCCAGTCCTTTATTGTTTCAGGTTTTCCCTCAGGTCAGGTCATAACCTTCAACATGAGACTCCTTGGCAATCTCCATTTGAAAGCTTCAATTTGCGCTGTGTCATTATACCCAGTCTGTTTGGCTAAGTAGGTGAATTGGTACATGTATTCATCCACTCTTTCCTTCATCTTCAGGTCTCTAAGCTTCATCTGGGCTTCCAGAGCTGTATCCAATGGTTCAAACGACATTTTGAAGTCCTCAATGAACTCTCCCTATGTGACCTTTTCTGCTTCTGCATCAAGTGCTAGCAAAGGATCTGTCTTCTTATTCTTCCAGAATTCTCCAGGTCCATCCGTCATGTATGATAACAAAAAGAGCTTCTTTGTCCTATCATTTGTGAAGGTTTTCAGGTTGAGAGCAATGTATAGGAGGACTTCTCTGAGGAATTTCTTGGCTTCCTTTCACTGCCCCATGAACATTCGAGGTAGTGCTGTCTTTACTTCCTTTTCAGCTGCTATCACCTGGACAGGCACAGCAGTGCTTATCCTTGCTTCTTTAGCTTCTGGTTCTACCTTTGGTCTGCTTCCTGATAGTTTCTTGTCTTCAGACATTTCTTCAATCTGGGCTGATTTCTTCAATCTGGAGCTGTTCTTGAGTGCTGTAAGAAGTTGTTTGAATGGGTCTTGTTCCTCCACTGATGGAAAGGAGGTGATCGATATATCCAAGTCTTCCTTCTTCAATATATGCTGAGAGGTACTGTCAGTGGAGTCTCTCTCTTCTGATCTACTGGTGGTGAATAATAGGGTCAAGGTTTTCTTTGTTTCTTGTTGATCTGTGGTTGTTCCAACCAGAGGAGGATTCTCTGGCAATGGTGACTGCAAGGGTGTCAGGAGCTCTCTGCAGGACGCTCCGGTTAATGGTGGGATTGCTTGTCCACCAGGGTTCAATATTGATTGGGTTTGTAATCCACACCGCCACTCTTCCGCTTTGGCGATGTCCTGTTTGAGCCACCATTCTGTCTTCAGAGGTGTTGTAGTTTCTTGTAGGTGATGCCTAAACCTTGAGAGGTTGGTGATCGATCAGCTTGACCTTGTGTTATGTTACCTGCACAGCAATGTCACTACTAACTTCAACTAAGAGAGTTGAAGTAGTATCAAGTTCAAGTTTGAGTTCATTCAATGGCTTGTTGAAGTTCAGAGTTTCTCGTCATTGCTTAGACACAAGTATTTGAATTAACTAGATCAAGCTAGAGATTCTGTCTCTGCTTGAGCGCTTAAATAAGTACAACCAAGCTAGTTTCTACTATATATGTATATAGCAATGAAGTTGGTATTTGTTAATAAATAGTGGTGGCATTGGCATATAGAAGTACAATAGAGAAGGAAAAGAGGGCAGGGATAATGTACTAGTCCAATGAAGAGGGAAGCATGTTATGTGAAAAGGGAAAGGGAGCTGGGAAAGTGTAATAAGTCCAAGGGGAAGGGGAAGCATATGAGGAAATGAAGGTAACTGTAACATTATGTATTCCAATGTTCACTTATTCAAAAGTCGACAGCTTTCAGGCAAATAGGATTGTGCCTGAATGTGGGTTTCAACCTTGACTGCCTACACATGTCAGTAGCCTTGACGTCTTTACACAAATGGCAGCATGCCCCATTTCACCTCTGTCTCAAGGTTCAAGTCTCAAAGGTTCATGTCATGTTCTTGTCCTTATCTACTATTCCCTCACTGACCAACCGTATCCTAGTTGTATGTGTCTGATACTGTCAATACTCACTGGCATAGTGAGTACATATCACATAACACTCTTCATAACATGTCTAACTCACCTTGTAGGATGCTGATGCTATTGATTGGATGTGCTGACACATGTCTCAACTCACTTACTAGGTGTGTGTCTCTACTTCATTATGTGATTATATACTCAACTATAGTGCATTCAGGAGTACTGAAACATGTTTGAAGTTGTATTTCCATGCTGTGAGTCTGATATACACTTCTCTTGTTCTCACTTGCTAATGAACCTTCTTAGTGCTGATTTGGGTCTCATATGGATGGATGACAGGGTCCTGCAGCTCAGAGCAGCGCACTTAGTACCTTTCTTGTATGTTGTTAGAATGGCAATAGACATTTTTATATCAGATATTTTGGTTAAGCCTGTGTTTTGCTCCAACACTGTCAAACTAGATATGTATAACTGATATTAATCCTATACCCTGTAGTTTGGTATACTCTCGGAGACTAGACATAAACACCAAAATCCAACATGAACCCTGCTAACTAGTTACAAACCTCCGAAACTGGTTATAGACTCTGATAACCTGATATATCTGGGTTATATCAGCGACATATCCAGGTTATGCCAGGTTATAGTAGTTTACAATGGGTTTCAGAGGGTTATACATCCCCCACATCAACAATACAACCCTGGTACAACCCCTGGGACTGGTTACAATGCTTCTTAGTGTATTATAGCCAGTTGCTGGGGGTGGTATCGGGTAGCAGGGGGGGATGACCATTGGCCATTTTTTCAGATGCAATGCTTTTTTCACTTTTCAAGGCTAGGTCACCATGTTCAAGCAACGTTGCAATGAAAAATGTATTCTTGTTTCATTCTTTGCACAGGCCTAAGTACATTACAAATACTAGCTACTTACACAAACATATAAACCTGTAGCCGACACCAAGTCTCAGCACCTCTAAGTATGTTGCACTAGCTGTTTAGCAGCCAATGCCCCGATAACAATCCTCTGTGTTGTACTCCATGTGTCTTCTCACCTTGCAAATACTCACAGATGGCTAGCGAGCTGCAATCATGCTACACCCTGTGCCTCATCAAAGGCTGAAGCTCACTGCCACATCCAGTGGTATTATTGCAGGGGAGGAACAGTATTGGTGTTCAGTAATGACGCCAACTGTTGAGATCATGAGCAATGTCAACAAATGAATAGTCTGTGAATAATGTAGCTTGAATGGCAAAGTGCGCCTCAGATTCTGCTTACTCTGGAATCTTGTCAACCTGTTCGTCACTTCTTAGTATAACCACATAGTGTAAAACCTGAAGACACCAGTCCAAGGCAATAGACCCTACTCATGATGTGATTATTTCAGATGGGTGGAGTCAGGGCAGGGCCAAACTCACCTAGGGACAGCCCAGGAAAGAAGCTACCTGAAAGGAGGTAGTAGAATATTGAAAAGGTAGTTGAATCTAGCTCTAACTGAAAAAGAATGAGAAATTGTGATGATGCAGATGTACCAGTGGCCAAAATACACTAACTCTATTCAACTAAAAATCATACTGACATCATTATAAATAGGCAGAATTTTTTTTGGCTGGATAATCGCAAGATGAGCTGACTGAGGCTGGATTGAGGGCAGGTTATAGAAAGGAGGATGGTTGGGCATGGTTACAATTGAAGACAAGCGCGATGGTGTAACTTTTTTTTTTATTTTCTTGAAAAGAAAGGTGGAACATGGACAGTCCAAAGAGGAAAGTGACTGTGACTGAGTACTGAGGGAGGACGGCTAACGTGACTTGGAGGTTTCTGAATTACTGACATATTCAAAAAACTATTTCGTAGATATTCATGTACAGGGATTTGATGTGGAAAACGTTCTCATCAGAGGGCAGAAACCACCCAGACCATGCCTTCTACTATGACATTTTACCTGGGCACCATAGGTAGTGTGTGTTGCAGATTGTAAGCATATCTGAGTGACGCAATGGGGAAGGCTGTGAGGTGAGTTGACTGAAGACCAGGCCTGTCAATTTCATATGACCTTGGGCTCCACTGTGAAGTGCTGACCTTCCATCATGGCTATTGCTTTTGCACATCTGGAAAATTTACCAGGCAACCTGACCCTAAGGTACCTGATATCACCCAATGAAAGCCAATGTAATGGGTCCCAGGTGGTCATTGTCACAGAGGGGGTAGGTTGCAACCCCTGTAAGACTCAATGTGAACCTGCACAAACTTAATGTGAACTTGTGTGAGCCAATACAGTAGGTTACTTAGGTTGGCACCAGGTTTCAATTGGCTTTGTCAGGTTCCATAGGTTATATCAAGTTTTAATGGCTTTATTATGTTCTAGTGGCTACATCAAGTCCCAGATGGTTTCATTCAGCTTGACATAGCTATATCAAGTTCTAAAGGGTCACATCAGGTCAACAAAGGTCAGATACAGCTGTCATAGTTATATCAAATCCCAGGGAGCACCAGTAGCCTCTACACATCAATCCTATGAATAAATAACAATTCAGAACATATATTTCAAGGCTCTACATAGATACAGGCAGTAGATATCAGGTAATAGATATGATGTAGGCTATACCTGTATAACCAACTCATACAAGACACATGGCTGAGAGTAACAAATCAGTGACAAGCATGTGCAACCAGTGAGACTCAAGACTTACTAGTACAAGCTAGTACAAGTGAGGAACAGTGAATTAAGATGCATTGTGGTTTGGATGGAAGCAATACAAGATGGACTATTAAACAGAAATTAGTCAGGTGCAGGCCAATTCAACAACAGAACTCACCTACTTGTCACAATTTGAACAGCAAGAACATAGAAGGGCCAAATTTCATGCCTATATGTGTGGGTTAGATGAGGAATACAATGATTGGGACATGTCCTCACTGGAGTTATAAGGGTTGAAGCCTATGAGAGTTGGGAAGGTTCAACACAATTAGGTGACCTAGAGATGCCAGGTCAGTATAAATAAGTATGAGAATGATGTGAGTGATCTACACACATGGGCTACAGAGTTCCTCAATGTTGAGCTCCTCAGCGAGTGACAAGAGGGTGAGAGCGACGGCAACGAGAGGGAGGAAGTGACAGCAATGAGAGGGAGGAAGTGACAGCAATGAGAGGGAGGAAGTGACAGTGACAACGAGAGGGAGAGTTTGACAGCAGCAATGACGAGAGGGTGACAGTGATGGTGATGATGATGAGAGGGTGACAGTGACAGTGATGATGATGAGAGCAACAGTGACAGCAACAAGAGCAAGTGACAGTGACAAGAGCAAGAATGACAGTGACAAGAGCAAGAATGACAGCGATGACAAGGGGTGATGGTGAGAGGGAGAGGACAGGGAGAGATGGTGGTGGTATGAAAGAAAGAAGGAAAAGTCGGAGTTCAAAATTTTACGGAAATAAATACCTCTGATTGACCCAGTCTTGACACACATGATACACATCATGTGTGCCCAAATCCAAGCACTCGTTTGACTTCCAGTACACAAAAAATCTTGTTCCCTCATATTCAGATAGTAAAAAAATTAAATGAACTCCAAAAAAAAATATCTTTGAGTCTATAAATGATAGAATAGCTTTGCTGACTATATTTCTGTCTCTCTATTGTGTTCATATGCTGATTTATTCAGGATTTATTATTATTACAAGTAAACTTCACACTTGAGTGCTGTACTGGCAGCAAAAGGGTGTGTTCCTAGTCTATCACCTCAGAGAACATAGTGTGACCTTATAGAACTCATTGTAACCTATTAGAACTTGATATAACCAATGTAACCCAATACAACCTTTAGAACCAGTTACATAGGATTGTAGTGGTTATATTGGGGTTACATTGGTTTTGTCAGGCTATAGGTGGTCATAACCCTCAAAAGACTGGCTATATGTGAGGTTATGAAGCACTGAGACCTAGCACATCAGATTATAGTGTACCCTAGCTTACAGAAACCCAATATATCTAAGCTCAATAGGAATATAATCTACAAAAACCAGTCTTAACAAGTTCAATAGGGTTCCAACTCCATATAACTTGCCAGGTCAGCTGGTAAATTTTCCAGATGCAGTATACCGAGCTTTAGGTCCCGAAGTGCACTAAGAGCGTGTCCTACCCTGAAGATCCAGACAGCTTCAAGTTCTAAAGGAAAACCTTGTTTGGTCCGCCACAGTCGGATCGAACCTTATGTCCGTGCTATTTGATACGGATATAATCAGGACGTCAACGGAACGGAAGAAGGGACCAACGCATCATAAGTACGACGCTTGTTCACTTCATATAAAAGAACATCNTGTATCAGATCCAAAACGGATCACTCCCGAAACCTGTAGGAAACCTAACTATGGCCCAATGAACGCATTGGCTAGTTAACCAAGCTCTCAAAGTGCTATCAATGGGATTTTAACTTCTATTTTACTTTTCTATGATATCTGCAAAGTGCAACCTGCAGTCAAACAGTACAGAGGTACTTAGAGGAGACATCAAAACAGAATGATAACTTAGAACAGGCACAATCACAGAACAATCATCTGCTGAAGTCAATATATGGATTAAAGTCAAAACAGGTGATCTCTTAATAAAGAGTGCACCAGTGGCTAAACAATACGAGATAAACTAACTAGGTACAAAGTCATCTCGGAAAGAAGGAAATCACTTCTGAAGGACATCCACTATCTACAGACAGAAGCGGAAGAATATCTAATGCATGAGAAGTCCTAAATAAGACCAAGCGTGCATTGTCGAAGGAGATAGGAACAGTAACAGCATGTTCCGAACTTGGAAACCTTGGCATCTAGGCCTCTGCCAATGTGTGGATACTAGAAAGGGAAATGCTGTAAAGAGACAGGACAGATACAGCCATCCTCTCATAGATACCCGACATAGAAAAGAGAAAATACAAATTATAGAGTCCAGAATGCCTGGAGAAATAGATACCCACATGGAGATGGTCAGATACCCTAGTGGCCAGACTCTGTGACATCTGAAAATTCCCTCTTTTAGTATTTCAGTCACTTATTTATCATTTCCTGAATTATCGGACATTATTTATATTTTTCTGTAGATATGTTCCTTGGACAGTATATAAGGACAGCTAGATATTTGTGTATACTCAAGTAACTCTGCCCCCTCTGATTGTGAATACATGACAAGTTTGGTTAATGTATCAATTTCAACAGACTGCACCTTCTGCTTGTTTAAGGATTTCATAGAAGTTGCTGATGTGGAAGAAGTGTTTTTTTTGGTCGATCTGATTGCCCTTCTCATCAAATTTGTTCACATCAATATTGTACTCCTTCTCTTCATAAAAGAGTCCTCAGCGATCAAACCGAGAGAGTAGAATCTTGTATGAGACCTCAATAGTGGGAGGATTGCTGACAACACGATTGTCTTCTGGAATCTCGTTTAAGAACCAATCCTGTAAAGACTTCAGAATGCCTTTAACAAATTGGAGATGAGAGTTTTTGATAGTAATGTCACCGTTCTTAAGTAGAACAGCTGAAATATGCTGGAATTTGCAGTAGTATGTTTCTACGTCCATCTTGGAATTGAATTGTCTAGCAGTACTATGTTTACAGCAAAATTCAACAAGGGTTTCCTTGGAAATCTGTACCGAAATGTCTGTAGAACCATAGAGAGCTAACAGCATCTTCCTCATGCTTTCCCATGTTCTTTCCTCAACGTCCAAATCGAACTGAGGTAGATATCATATATGCTCTTTGACTTGATCCAAAGAGTATTGATAGATATAGTCTACCAAAAGGTTGTCATTGATGATATTAGCTGCATGAGCATGTAGTTGAATGTGTCAAAGGAAGTCAGAAGGGAATTTGCCGTTAAAGTGTGGCGCATCTCACATGCCAGGAATCGGCATCAGATGTGCTAACACATTAACAGTCAGTTCAGGAGGTTTGTCTTGGCTTTCGGACATTATCGAAAGATGATGTGACGAGTTGTGGTTGGATTAGGATAGATGATTAAGGATTTAGCAAAATGGTGTTGGGTGACGGTGAATTTGTTGCAAGGATGTGGTAGAAAAAGGGTTAAGTGATCAGGAAAGGTCTTCTAAACCTTCCCCATGTTGGCCACCACTGAAGTAGGAAACGTAAGTTCCTGCGAGAATGAGTTCGGAAGGTGTGGGACGGAACCCATTGTAGTAGACGTAGATAAGAGAGATAGAGGTAGGAATATCTGAGTGATTCAGCTTAGAGTCAGTTCAGATGAGGTTTAACACTTTTAAATGCACGTATATGGGTGAGATATGATATTTGATACCTACTTAAGCTTTGGTACATGGCAGATATAAATACTAAGGTAACGAAACACATTATGAAGTGAAACAGTAAATAATTATGAAATATTGAATGTTATTGGAAGTCTGAATAGACGAAACATGTAAGTAAAGAGTCGATTGAAACACAAGCGAGACACGTAAAGGATTAATGGATCAAAACTTGTTGGATATAAGTTTGAAATGAATGGATGAACCGTGAATAATAAATGGAAACAGAAAGGTGAAACAGGGAATGTGTGGTCTGTACTCTTGTGATGCATGAAATACTACCACAACGTACCAGTGGCCGAAATACACCAACTCCATTCAACTAAAAATCATACTGACGTTGTCGTAAATAGGCGGAATTTTTTTTGGCTGGATGATCACAAGATGAGCTGACTGAGGCTGGATTGAGAGCAGGTTATAGAAAGGAGGATGGTTGGGCGTGGTTACAATTGAAGACAAGTGCGATGGTGTAACTTTTTTTTATTATTTTCTTGAAAAGGAAGGCAGAACGTGGACGGTCCAAAGAGGAAAGTGACCGTGACTGAGTACTGAGTACTGAGGGAGGACGGCTAACGTGACTTGGAGGTTTCTGAATTACTGGCGTATTCGAAAAACTATTTCGTAGATATTCGCGTACAGGGATTTGATGCAGAAAACATTCTCATCAGAGGGCGGAAACCACCCAGACTGTGCCTTCTACTATGACGTTTTACCTGGGCACCATAGGTGGTGCATGTTGCAGATTGTAAGTATATCTGAGTGATGCAATGGGGAAGGCTGCAAGGTGAGTTGACTGAAGACCAGGCCTGTGCATTTTATATGACCTTGGGCTCCGCTGTGAAGTGCTCACCTTCCGTTATGGCTATTGCTTTTGCAGTATACCGAGCTTTAGGTCCCAAAGTGCACTAAGAGCGTGTCCTACCCTGAAGATCCAGACAGCTTCAAGTTCTAAAGGAAAACCTTGTTTGGTCCGCCGCAGTCAGATCAAACCTTATGTCCATGCTATTTGATATGAATATAATCAGGACGTCAATGGAACGGAAGAAGGGACCAACGCATCATAAGTACGATGCTTGTTCACTTCATATACTTAAAGGAACATCTGAATATTAATAGGTACTGTATTGACACCAGACTACAGCAACACAGACATTGATTATCACTGGAAAGCATGTGATACTCTCAAGCGTCAAGTGCAACTGAGGCTGTCAAAGGATGGGTCGGCATTGAGATAAAGCCTGTGAGTTGGATGAAGCCTGAGCCTGTCCTCGGATGCGGGGTGACTGACATACAAAAGGCTGACGAAATCTCTGGAAACTACTGGAATGCTACAATGTCAGGGTCAAAGCTAGCATTAACCGTTTGAGGCTAAAGTAGTCACTTACAGCAGCTGCGGATCCACAGCTGAAATATTATGCCCAGTTTGCCACCTCTGGTTCCCACCCAATGCAGCTGATTAGCTGCCATCAATCATGTCAAACTCAACTGCTGCCAAAGTCCCTCCTGGCCCATTTTCAGAAATCGCTGCTATTTAAAAATTTTCATCATCCCTTGTGGTTCTTTTGCCTGCCACCGCTGTGACTCGTCACCCCCACGACCTTTGTCATTGCCCCAAATGCCCTCAACGTTGCGGGAGTTGTCGTCAAGGGAAAATTTGTTCAGGTGCGCCCCAGTTTTTTTTTCCAATACTTTCTCCATCACTAAATATCTATGTCTAGCTTTTGAAACATCATTAACTACTGTCCTCTTGTACCCTACGACGACCAATATAAAGCTGAAGAATTTTTTTTCATCACTTTCATTTGGCCGGAGACCATCCGCAACCAAACCCCCATGTCCAACAACTTCTTACCAGTATTTGTCATCATCGCAACACATAATTTTCCTTCAACGGCGGCATTAGTTTGGTGAGGACTTTGCCTCTTTCTTGTTACCTATCTGTGTTGTTGTTATGGACTGGCACCCTCCAAGTACCTGTTGGCCTCATATCCCTCATACCACATGGCCCACGAATACTCGAAGCCCGGGAATACGTGGATCCAGACATGAGAGATGTGTTTGGTTAGACATTACTTCAACAACATGATAGGTCCTCAACCCTGTTTGTGCTGTGAATCTCTTCAACAACAACTCAAAACCGAATTCCCACTGATCCCAGTGTCAATGTGAACAACCCGATTTTGGCTCCAGCACTCACTCGGTCACAATATAGCGAACCCAAATCTTCATGGGTTAATTTAAATCATATATGCCATTGTGGAGATTCTGGCAGAGCAGGTTCA
>LATX02000044.1:0-33090 GCA_001466705.2 Moniliophthora roreri | reverse complement strand
ACGTTGGAAGAAATGGGCAGAGCACCAAAGTGGTTGGCAACATGGTTCGGTGACAGAACTGGTTCATTGACTGAAGAAGGTCCAGGAAGTATCGGTACGGGTATTCAAGTCATTTCTCCGAGATCGAGAACGCAGCCTAGCTCTGGAAGCTGGCGCGGTACTGGGCAGCGTTTGGGGGGCGGTTAAACTGATGACACGTAGCATTTTTGGTAAACATCTACGGGAGTGATATAAGTATCGCGGCTGTATTTACAATAAATTATAGTTTGTATCCTCTTTCACTCGAAAATTTGGAATCAGCCCATAGTTGGCCGCAGTACTTGAGCGTGGCCAGAGATAGACATGCTCATAAGTGCGTATTATCCACTATGGTCGCTGGTCAGCAAAGGCGTGCGGAAAACCGTAGAAGTACCACTCACATCACAAGCAAATACGCTGGCTGCAAACTTAGTGACGATGGTGGAGATGGGCACGGTCGCGTTGGAGATGGCTGCCATCAAGGCTGTTGCACGATGGCGATGTAGCCGTTCGTTTGGTTGATGATGATCCTGTAACACGGGCGTAGTTAGCATTGTCTCACCGGTCGATTTCAAAACTGTCCCACCGCCATACTTGAGCGCTTGGGCCTCTACGAACTCGCCGGAAGATGCCTCGGAAGATGCTCACATCGAGGTTTGGACAGTATCTCCACAGCACACCACGCCAAACTTGCTGTCGGCAAGCGTTAGTGTGTTACATGCATCGTCTCCTACCTTATCAACGCGGGAGCGCTCAAGTACTGAAATGTTGGGCGCTTGTTGGTACTACCAATCGAAAGCAGGCTATCGCGGCGTTGTGTTGACTCTTTGAGATACCGAAAGTACCCGGGAAGTCCAAATCGATCAAACTGAACGATTCCAGATACTACGGCCCAATAGCTCGTCTCTTCAAGATGTTTCCATAGATCTAAAAGTCATCCGACTGAGCTGTGTTGCAGCTGAGATTGCGAGGCACTAGAGTCTAGTCAACGAGTGATGCAGAAATGATCCTGTTCAGATCCTATTAGAGAACTGTGTCATTCGGAGTGATCCTTTCGGCTATTGAGGATTCAGTCTTGCTGCCAAAGAACCTTAGTGTTCGCTGCATCTCTTACAAGGGTAATCAGTGCCGTAGCTCACCAATAACAAAAAAAATGGAGGCTTACCTCACTCAGACTCTTGAAAATTCTCAAACGATAAGTACAGGTTAAGTCCAGAAAATATCGTTGGGATCATACTGTCCACATCAGCCCGTGCGGCGGTCTGGTTCGATGGTTTTGTGACTGAAGCCTCGAATTGTTGAAGCCGCGTTGAGGATAAAAGACTCAGAGCCTGGGCCTTGGGTCGTGACTGTTACGCGCGCCTTGTCTTGAAATACACGTGTCGACCTAACATGTCACCCGCCGCGTCGAAATTTCTCGACGTCGGTCCCTGTACTTGCTTTCCATCCACCATGGACTCCATTCTGGCTGAATTGCGCAAAATTCCACCGGTCACTCGCTTCCTGGCCATATCGCTCATCGGCATAACAGGGACTTCTCTCTTGAACCTCGTCTCTGCATACAAATTGATCTATGTCCAACGTTTCGTGTTTTCCAAGTTTGAGGTATGATACAAAGTTTGATAACGAACTATGCCTGATTTTCTACACCCTCAAGCTCTGGAGACTGTATACCAGTTTCTTCCTTGGAAGTAAGTTATGGAGTCACCTTGCTCTTTCTTTTGACTCAACCATGTCGTTCTGCAGGTGGTGGCATCAGTTTCATTTTTGAGGATGATTATGCTATAGTACGTATTCTATAAATTGAACAGGAACACTATACTGACGGACCCTCCGCTCCAGCCATGCTGGGAGCCAGCTGGAATCACTTTCAGAACCCTACGGACGTAAATCCGGAGACCTAGCTTGGCAGCTTTTCTTAGCTGCAGTTGCTATAATTGTGTGTTATTCTACACGTTTCTCGACCATAACCTCCGACCACTGAATTCATACTCCCACAGCCGGCCTCCTACCCCGTCAAATCTATGGTCTTCTTCCGTCCCCTCCTCCTCTGCATCATCTACCTCTCTTCAATGCTCGCTCCTCCTGGTGCTCAAACATCTCTCTTCGGACTCGTGACAATCCCCGTTCAATATATGCCATTCGTTATGCTCGGCATGGACCCGCTTTCGGGCGGTCCAGGTTTTGCAGCGCAGTCTCTTCCGGGTGCTGCTATTGGTCATTTGTGGTGGTGTGGTGTATGGAAGGCTCGGACGTTGGAAGACATGGGCAGGGCGCAAAAGTGATTGGTGACATGGTTCGGTGACAGATCGAGTTCATTGGNTACCTTATCAACGCGGGAGCGCTCAAGTACTGAAATGTTGGGCGCTTGTTGGTACTACCAATCGAAAGCAGGCTATCGCGGCGTTGTGTTGACTCTTTGAGATACCGAAAGTACCCGGGAAGTCCAAATCGATCAAACTGAACGATTCCAGATACTACGGCCCAATAGCTCGTCTCTTCAAGATGTTTCCATAGATCTAAAAGTCATCCGACTGAGCTGTGTTGCAGCTGAGATTGCGAGGCACTAGAGTCTAGTCAACGAGTGATGCAGAAATGATCCTGTTCAGATCCTATTAGAGAACTGTGTCATTCGGAGTGATCCTTTCGGCTATTGAGGATTCAGTCTTGCTGCCAAAGAACCTTAGTGTTCGCTGCATCTCTTACAAGGGTAATCAGTGCCGTAGCTCACCAATAACAAAAAAAATGGAGGCTTACCTCACTCAGACTCTTGAAAATTCTCAAACGATAAGTACAGGTTAAGTCCAGAAAATATCGTTGGGATCATACTGTCCACATCAGCCCGTGCGGCGGTCTGGTTCGATGGTTTTGTGACTGAAGCCTCGAATTGTTGAAGCCGCGTTGAGGATAAAAGACTCAGAGCCTGGGCCTTGGGTCGTGACTGTTACGCGCGCCTTGTCTTGAAATACACGTGTCGACCTAACATGTCACCCGCCGCGTCGAAATTTCTCGACGTCGGTCCCTGTACTTGCTTTCCATCCACCATGGACTCCATTCTGGCTGAATTGCGCAAAATTCCACCGGTCACTCGCTTCCTGGCCATATCGCTCATCGGCATAACAGGGACTTCTCTCTTGAACCTCGTCTCTGCATACAAATTGATCTATGTCCAACGTTTCGTGTTTTCCAAGTTTGAGGTATGATACAAAGTTTGATAACGAACTATGCCTGATTTTCTACACCCTCAAGCTCTGGAGACTGTATACCAGTTTCTTCCTTGGAAGTAAGTTATGGAGTCACCTTGCTCTTTCTTTTGACTCAACCATGTCGTTCTGCAGGTGGTGGCATCAGTTTCATTTTTGAGGATGATTATGCTATAGTACGTATTCTATAAATTGAACAGGAACACTATACTGACGGACCCTCCGCTCCAGCCATGCTGGGAGCCAGCTGGAATCACTTTCAGAACCCTACGGACGTAAATCCGGAGACCTAGCTTGGCAGCTTTTCTTAGCTGCAGTTGCTATAATTGTGTGTTATTCTACACGTTTCTCGACCATAACCTCCGACCACTGAATTCATACTCCCACAGCCGGCCTCCTACCCCGTCAAATCTATGGTCTTCTTCCGTCCCCTCCTCCTCTGCATCATCTACCTCTCTTCAATGCTCGCTCCTCCTGGTGCTCAAACATCTCTCTTCGGACTCGTGACAATCCCCGTTCAATATATGCCATTCGTTATGCTCGGCATGGACCCGCTTTCGGGCGGTCCAGGTTTTGCAGCGCAGTCTCTTCCGGGTGCTGCTATTGGTCATTTGTGGTGGTGTGGTGTATGGAAGGCTCGGACGTTGGAAGACATGGGCAGGGCGCAAAAGTGATTGGTGACATGGTTCGGTGACAGATCGAGTTCATTGGCTGAAGGACGGCATCCTTCACCATCGGCACCGTACCGTACATTCTGCTCGAAATCTCTGCGATGGTACGGTACCAGTACCCATAAAGCCGTTACCGTATCACCCATCAGTACGGCGAAGGTTCAAAGTCCTACTGATGCTGAACAACAAAAACGCCTCGAATCGGGCGAGCATGGCTGGAAGATGTTCGGCCTAGGATGGAAGAGGACTGACGCAGAAGTTGAAGGTTTCGAGAGCGCTTGAAAAAGCTATGGTGAAGTGGGTGCGAAGAGTATCGTTTCTGGTAAGCGTTCCAAGTCGCGTTTCACAATCCGATTGCTGACAGCGATGCAAAAGTGGACATTGCGTACATGATGAAAAAAAAAAAAAAAAAAAAAGCGACACATATTCCCAATCATCGGAGGTCTGAAAGTTGAACAGCCGCAGTAGAACCCTGAGACACTGGATATAATGCTTTTTTGGCTGAACAAATCAAGTTCTTGGAGAACGATCAGGCCGAGTTTAAGGTTGGGTTCTCGATGTCGATGATTGTGAGTTTAATTTTGATTTTGATTTCTGACTATACGTCGTTGATTTAGAACAACGGAATATCATTGCCGGAGCCAGATCAACGATCCTAGATAGAGCGCTTTCCGTTCTCTCAGCGCTCTCACGTTCGCATCTCTTATACCACCTCTATATCCAGACATTCGAACGCAAGATTTTCTCGAAATGTTTCACGTTTTCCTTCCCCAACCCTGATCCTCACCATTGTATGATCTGAGATGACCTCAGTAAATTTCTTGTTTTCACTTTTTCTTTTTTTCTTTTTCGTGTATCAATTATTTTACTCGACGACGAGTAGTACCATAATCAATACCACGTACGCGTATATATATCCCCAGATCTTGACTAACAACTTGTGTATATCCTTAAATGTAATCCGGATTCTGTCTGGTCTCTTCTCTGAGATGCCATGAGGATAGTAACTACCAGTCCGACATACGCTGTCGACGGTTGGCGACTTATCCGCGTATCAATGATATTACCTCTGAACATAGAGCTCGACGATGGGGTCTGCTAGAACCCGGTGGAGCGGGTGGGTGAAGTTGATCTCAGGTTTGGACAAGAACCAGGCTTGGTGGGTCTAGCACCCGTATTAGGTCTTGACGGTTGGGACAAGGGAAGCCCGCCGTGAGCTGCATTAACATTGCGTGAACGCTTGTGGAGGTGCACCCTCACAGCCGCAGATGATAGCTCAGTTTCAAGTTCAGTCCGCTACTTTGCTGTCATTGATAGTTACTATCCATATTTACAAGCTTCCAGAGCAGATGAAGAAACGTCAACTATAATATTGTACAGAAAATGGTGAGAGATGCGTGAGCAGGATGAGATAAAACATTACGGGAAATAGTCATGAAGGAAAAGCTTAGCCGCCACGCTTCTTCATTGAAACTGTTCCACTGCCACTGCCAGAGGGTTGTTCCCGCACGGATTTGCGCTTGTTGTCACCAGAGCGAGTACCAACTCGACTGGAAGTAACCAATGAAGTAACCAATGAAGTCGCAGTCTTCTCGATCCGAGCCTGGGTGGTAGTGTCGATCCCGCGAGCCTTGGGCTCGTGGATGAGCTTTTCTGGCTGTGCGATGGCTGCATCGAAAAGCGCTAGCATCCAATCCGATTGTTTCAACTTCGCCATCGAATCAAGGTAGCGCTGCACTGGATGTGTCGCTGACGGGATGGCTTGACTTTGCCGGTAGTGATCCCAATCACCCTGGCCAGGACCTCTATTATATCGCACCGCTAAAGCTTCCTCCAGCTCAACAATGAGATCCTTCAAGGGCCCATCCTCCAACTGCGCCTCCATCGCCATCTCTCGATCCGCGAACATCGCTTTTTTACCACGTCCGCCCTCGGGTATGTCGCCAGCACACTTCCACCAGCAATTGTAGACAGCTTCGAGCATCAGCTTGACGCGGTCATCGGCGAGCCCATGTGGACCATAGATAAGAGTGATCCAGCAAAGAACGTGGAAGAAGGATTCGAGGTCATCTACACGTTCATGTTCGACAGTTCCAGGTGGTTTGGACAACAGCTTAGCAGACATAAACTGCCAAGTTCCCTACACGAGCAGATAATCAGTTCCGTCGCTCACGAGCAGAGGTAATAAAATAGCAACTCACCGTTCGCACAGGTGCACGTGGGCGTTGGATGTCCCCGTGCTTGCTGAAGTCCCAGTCAATGAGCATGCCGCCTTCGTCGGTAATCAGGATATTGCCAGCGCTGATATCTCGATGAAGAATTTTGGCCTTCTCCAGTGCATCCTTGTGTGCTAGAGAGAGATGTCGTCAGAGAAAGCTAGATGAAACACGTCGACGAACAGCTTACCTTGAACAGCATCCCTAATCGCTTTTACTAGCTCCAACGTCGTCTTAAAATGCCAGAGATTCCTCCCGACTTGCTTGAAAACAATGAAGTAATGCCGATGAACGCGAAGCGAGGCGGTCCCATTGGGTTCCTCGTGCGTAACTGTTTCCTGCCATCTNCTTTCAAGTAGACCAGATTACCCGCTTCGTCGACAACAACTAGTCCACGCGTACAACGGCCAACAGGTGAACAGCTGCTTTCAAATGCCAACTTTCCGCCGTAGTAACACTTCGTTGTGTTCGTCTCTTCATCGAACACGCTGAACTTCCATACCCTGTTGTAAGTCTCCAGATTGAGCAAACGCTTGGCTGTCTTGACAACTTGGAGTCGATCATCTGCAGGTCCGACGCAAGGGTCGTGACCGCGAGCTTCAGCGTTGGCGAAGCTGAACCGCCATAAGAAGTCGGCAAGATGAGGCTCTTCAGCGTAATTGAATTTCTGCGAAACGATAGCGCCACCGCGGTCCCAACGAATGAGGCGAGCGCTCTTGTTGGAAATCCAGACAGAGAAGAGGTGCGTCCGAAATTGACTGGCCATGACGCTACCTGCATAAGTAGCCATCTGAGCTCTGGTGGCCGCGGCAGATTTAGTGTCTTTGGCGAAATCTTTGTCCTTGTCATCGAAGCCGTCCTTCGAAGTATCCTCGGTTTTCACTTCAAGGAATGTTTCTATGAGCCTGGCATCTGTGACTCTGCCTGTTTCCTTGCCCTGCTTATAGAGACTAATGTCGGGCTTGATCTCGCCGGCGAGATGTGCAGGAACATTGCTGTCGCCCGAGCTGCCTGTGTTTTCAGCGTCAAGCGTCGGGCAGAACGGTTTCANTGAACTCGAAGCTGTCTCCAACTGGTCGCTGACCAAAATACTTGTTGAGGAATTCCGCGGGTGGGAGCGGTCCGTGATAGTGGTCCTTCATCTCGGCTTCCATTTGTTCGAAACGCTTGTCCCTGGGGAGATCTCTGCTGGCGAAAATGTTTGTAGCATTAGCCCCAGACTTTCGAGGAGTGGTGTTGGACGGGGGTTGTGTAGTGGACTGACTCATGGTAAGAACTAGAAAAGTAGATGTGGGTCTCCGATTGTACTGAAAGCATCTTGAGAGAGCGCGTTATATGGGTCGTTGGCGTGGACAGTGAACAATGGTCGTGGCTGAGAAGCAAGATCGAAAATCACAACGTGACCGTGAAATG
The DNA here is from genome assembly GCA_001466705.2 of Moniliophthora roreri. Classification (NCBI taxonomy): domain Eukaryota; kingdom Fungi; phylum Basidiomycota; class Agaricomycetes; order Agaricales; family Marasmiaceae; genus Moniliophthora; species Moniliophthora roreri. The sequence goes on along the minus strand of LATX02000044.1, from coordinate 25,569 downwards.
ATCACTGCCACAGGTTGGAGTTGGTGGCACATGCCAAATTGGGAAAGCAATGATGGCTCGCCTTCCGGCTTTCAACTTTGCAGGTCTTTTCGTTTGCATCGACTGATACAGGACATTCATGCCATGGTTCTGCAGGATCCCAAAAGAAACCGGATGTTCCTTACTGATACACAAGAAGACTTGGAGAAGAAAGGCACCCATTCAAGGAAGCTAACATGGCTTATCACGATGGTATCCGCTAACTCAGACTGGTAGTGGTTTTGCAGACACTGATATCAGTGACTTCCATTGAGCAATAAAATGAACGAATACGAGGAGCCGCGAGTCACGGTGGGCTCGAATACACCCAGAACCCTTTCCTCTGATCGTTGCGGTGAATTCGAATTGATTTCTCCGAGTTCCACTTGCAAAATACACTTCCAAACGTCATACACCGTACGGGTCATTGGGTCCGTCATTCGACCGCTAAGGGTCCGCCAGAGCAGAGGAGCAGAGTCTCAGAGAATCCATGTCCATGCTCGAGCCATTCTTCAAAAGCTGGTTGCTGCGATGGGGATGAGCTACAACGGAATCACCCAGCAACCTCCAGTGTCAGCATTCACCCCAGCACCTCCCCCACCAACTAAACTTAGTGTCTATCGCACCTTATTTTCCCGTGCAGGTGTCCATGTATCACCTCTATGCCTTGATGCTATGAGCATCGGTGATGAATGGAACGGACTTTAAAGGTCCGATGGATGTCACCCTTCGAACAGCCAAGATGAAATATCAGAAGAATTCGTTGGAGAATGAGCGGAAAAAGTGGGCTGCAAGATGAGATATTCATTGCTACCAAGGTGCCTTTGGTTCTTACGATTGTCGGCACACTGTACTCACTCCCGATTTCGACTTGGAACAGTACACGACATTCCATAAACGCGCCAACACGTCTGCCGCGCAAAAGGCCGAGTCCGTGGGGAACAACATCAAGAATAGTATGTCATGTTCCGTCGAAGACACTTCAAAGAAACTCCGTGCGACATATATCTACCTGTTTTACGTGCATTGGTGGGAGTGGGATACTTCTATCGAAGAAGTTATGGATGAGCTGCATAATCTAGTCGTCCAAGGGAAAGCCCTTTACCTGGTGTGTATCCGATTCTGGTATCCGGTATCTGCGTAGCTGACGCTTGACCATGATAGGGCATCTCAGATACATCGGTCTGGGTCGTTGCAAAAGCAAGGCAGCACGCCGAGGATCACGGAAAGACCTCGTTCGTTGTGTATCAAAGCGAATGAGGTCTGATCAGTACATCATACCTGTGGATAGGGTCCTCGGTTAGTTCCGACTCCGACGCTCCTGCGACTTCTATCCTTTCAGTTACGGCGCTAGCTCCCTGGGACGTCCTAGCAGGAGGAAGACTCTGGACTGATGCTGAGGAAAAAGTGTCTCGGATGGGCATGGCAGGAAAATGTCCAGTCCAGGATGGCAGCGGATTGATGTGGAAGTAAAGGTTTCGAGGACGGGTGCGAGGAGTATCACTTCTGGTAAGTGTCTTTTCCGAGTCTATGTTGGGTTCGTTGTCTGATTGTTTCCAATATAGTGGCCATCGCATGCAAAAGAGGACGCGTGTATTCCCTATCATCAGAGGTCGGAAAGTCGAAAAGCTGCAGCAGAACCTCGAAGTGTGGGATATTACACCTCCGTCTTAACAAATCAAGTTCTTGGAAAGTCAGATCGAGTTTGACGACGAGTTCCAGACGTCGATGATGGTGAGTTTGACTTTGATTTTGGTTTCAATTTTGATTTCTGACGATACATCGCCGATATAGGGCGATGGCAGTGGTATCTTTATGGGCTTGAAGATGGCAGGAGCGTTCAATCTGAGCGATATGGTGTTGATTTAGGATGACGGCGGCAACACGTTCAAGAACGTCCCAAAGAATTCCGTATTCGAAAACCTGAATTTTTATTAAATGGCATACGGGATAGCGAATTGTATAGACAAGGTACTTAAACTATGTAAGTTACAATCAGAACAACGTGCCTATAGAAACAGATACCCCAAATTTTTACCCAGTTTAGCTTGGGGCATGATGCGAAGGACTTGAGAGGCAGAATGGAGATCGTGGTACTGAGTTATCAAGGCATCGGCTGCAGTGATCACGAGCGCTTGAGACTCCGATGTGCACCTGAAGTAACGAAAACCCTTCCTGTGCAGTTTCCCGAAGTCTTGGAGTGCCCGCGCTCTGCTCAAATACAGTAAGCCCAAAGTAGAAGACATAAATAGAGAGCGGCTTACTTGTACCATCATACATGCTCATCAGCACCAATTCCCCCAACTCCGTTGCTTTGCTCGCCTCGTTCCGCCAAACCTGGAACACCTTGACCATTACCAGTCGTTTTATATTCACTATGTTGGTCATCGACTCGAGGATGATCCGGGTTAATGCTCGGATGGGGAATATCTACAAGTTCTTCGGCACCAATATCCCCAGCCATATTACCCTGCTCGTCTTGCTCTGCCAAGCACAGAACACCTTGACCATCGTCGTGCATCTCGTGGTGAGATTGTGGAACACTGCTTCCATCGTCTGTTCGAGGGGGCCGGTTAGGGATCCCTGGGAGGGGAATACCAGCATCCATAGGTTGAGCTGATGGCCGCTCAGGGATAGACGTGAAATAATCGGGACGCAGATTTCCTATTTCTATTATCCGTTGAGTCACCCGAGTCCATTCCGACAACAGTTTCTGGCGGTCGGGAGAGAAATCCCAATTGGGTGTTTCGTATAAACACCGAGAAAGGATCTGATCATGAACAAAGCGTATGAACTCCTGCCCATGTGTACTTGTCGCCACGTATGAAGTGAAATCAGTATCGTTGAGATGGTCCGCCAAGGCAGAGATGAATGCTAAACGTTCCATGTCATGACGTCGTTCATTGTACCCTAGATGCGTAGGGAAAGCGTCTTCAAGGAAGGGTAGCAACCGCGAACTCTGTTCTTGGACATGAGGATTGTCATGTGTCCACAATTTCGCAAGGGCGGCGAACGGTATGACAAATCGAAGGTTCACGAGGCTCTGCAGTTCTGCTTGGTGTGACTCGATAGAGAAAATGAGGGTGCTTGTATCGCCTCGAGTTGNCTCGGTGTAGCAAGTATGTACCAGCCTATGGAGTCCCAAACCGCCCATGGTTCACGAAACCAACGCTCAACATCCGACTTCTGGATATCTCCCCACATTGTGAGCCCCCGATGTCCAGGAACAGCTGTCATCGCTACAGAAGGAGGGATTGTTCCCAAGACATTCTGAAGATGGGGGACCATCGACGGACTGTCCTGGAATGTGGTGAATGCCCATTGGAATGCGCGCAATTCGTAAATGTTGAGAGTAAAAGAGTCCAACCGAATACCCGACTCTCTGATCACTCGAAGGTCAAACGAGGACCAGTCTGAGGCAGGGTTCCGTATGTGATTCCTCAATGTCACAGGCAGTCTGTCGATATAGGATTTGATGGAGGGAATCTTGTTGAGTGCATGGAGCGCATTGAACAAGAGTCGATAAACTGCCCATGCTTGTGGTGATTTGTATGGACATATGAAATGGTAGGATGGGGTGAAACTCGAGTAATGTAGGGTGGACCTCCGGAGACGGAGGAAGAGTGCCAATACTGGGAGGAATGTGGTAACAAAGTACAGCCCCGTACTGAGCACGACTGAAACAAGGCAGAATGCGAATGGGATAGGATGCTTGGCCCACAGCAGATCCAAGATCCCAACGAAAAAGAACAGCAACGCGACCTCGAGTAGAATGGGCAATACCGACAAGAACGATGACACGCCCCACTTCTCAAAGCTATCTCGACGCATCTGGCGTAACGCCAACGCCTCTGCTGGCGTTGCAGTTGGTGGATCTCGCTGTTGTTCCCGAAGCCATTGCTTACACAGAAGCCCAAAAAGCGCAGATGTGAGACTGAAAACGAGACTGAGGAACCACCAGCAATTGATACGGATGGAGGATGCATCTGGTTCGAATTTTGAGCGTTCGAGGGGCATGGTCTGTGGTGCATTAAGTTGTATCGAGATATGGGTTAGGAGTGCAACTGTGGTATCTGCGGGGTCTTCTGAGAGCCATTGGTACGCTTCAATGAGGAATGCAGTGACGACAGCAGAGAAGAGACCGGCCTGTTCAAGTGTTAGAAAATGTTCATGGTAGTAGAAAAGGCAGACGCACGAAGACCAGTAGGGTATCAATATCTTCCTTCCAATTCTTCACCATTCCTTCGTTGTATTTCTCAACTTCTGCCATCACCTTCTCCCATGATTGTTGAACCGTAGGTCCCTTCTTTTTTTCGGTCTTCTCTGTCGCATGGGTTGGCTGTGGAGCTATTCCAGGGTGCGACATAGGCTATGGAGGGAACCAATAAGCAAACTTGTGGTGATTCATTGTACTGAATTTACCGTACCTCGTCTTCTCGTACAGACTGAGCTCGTGAAGGTGGTAGTGGTATCTGTGCAGCCGACACCGGCGATGCACCATTCTGAGTGAAAAGTCAAAGGAAAGTAAGCGAGGACTTGTTTAACTAGCGTACCTGTTCGAGAGTCGACATCGCTGGGACTGTACTACCAGCAAAACCTCAAGGCGCTTGGACTCGACAGCCCGTGAAATGTTGTCCATCATTACACGACACGTGTGCTGCCAGTCAAGGTGATAGTGAGAAAGGAGGCGCGCGTTATTTTCTTTGAGGAAGCCAGGCTGGTATATTTATAAACACTCAACGTGATAAGAACGGTAAAAGAAGATTCATTAAATATAATCTACATGAGATTCGTGTATTGTACGACTTACCCACCGCTGGTGAGCTGAGCAAGGATGATGCTGGGTCTGGGTTTAGCTCAGATTTGAGGGGACGTCTTGGACTTGTTTGCTTCGAGCAAGCTTGAGGGGAAGAGGGTAGAATTGTCATCTTCTGTACTTGGAGTGAGGGGAAACCAACGATATCGAAAGTGGAAGGTTCTGCTGAAAGGCCTGAACAATGAAGGCGGGCGGATATTGAACCTTTGGTGATACGAGAAGGAAGGCGGTGGACTGAGCAGGGAAGGGATCTTGGACTTGGAGGGACATAAATCCCTGTGTGTCTAGTCGTAACGCGTCACGTTCCCCGCTTTGAACATCCCTACCACCTTGCAGCCACTACCTACCTCTAATCTTCCATGAATCGCAGCGTCATTGACGCATTTTACCTATCTTTAATTAACCCGTCTGGACGATTCTGGATAAGCTACGCTTTCGGTCTAAATGCTTCCGCTGGCAGATCAAATTACTGTAACCTATTCAGGACGCGGTGCGTCAAGAGTACTTTATTATCCTTTGACTACCTGACGTCCTTCATACAGATCATCATTTCGTCCTAACCGGCTCCCAACCCTCACTTTTCCGTCGCTACCATGGTCATGCTTCCGACTTAACCAGCTAGCTTCAGCCTTCCGTTCGGCCATAAAGATCTTCTCTGCGCCCAATTTGTTGGAGTTGGTCTTCTATCACTCTTCTCGCATTTCCAGATCCAATTCTCCCCGACCTTTCTCCAAGAACGTGCTCGAAATCGTGGATAACCTATCTGCACATTTTCATGAGGTGTACGGCCTGATCGACGTCACTCGTTGGTGAAAAGAGTGCGTTCTTCTGCAGTGATCTATTCGAGAGAGCTACTAACTTGGTTTTGGATAGTCGCCGATACGCTTGTTGCTTGTGCTCAATACTTGCACAAGGGAAACATTAGAAAGGAATCGGACGGCGAGACAAACGTCTCGCCTGATGCTGACTGCATGGCAGTTGATAGCTCACCCGAACCATCTATTCCACTGTTATAATTCCTTGTATGTTCATGCCATACGACTTGTGGATATACCCATCACCCATATCTATGGGTCAGTAATCCAGATTCTGCCCAAGTGTTGAGCAGTGATTCCAAATTCAAGTATCATAGGCGCTTGAACGATAGTATCTCGCCCTTTACCCAACAACCAGCGCGATCGCTGTTCGGCTATTCGGGCGTCGAACGACATTCGACAGCCAAGAAGGTGACTTAGCGAGTCACGAGTGACGTGGTTATTTGGCTAATAAAGGGGCACCTTCCCTGGTCAATTCCCATCGAGTCCCATCGCCCATGCTCGTCGATTGCAACGGAGAACTATATTTTCCTCAAGAACTAATTAACGAAATCCTGAGCAATCCAACACTTGGAAGGTCAGATCTGAAGTCGTGCGCCCTGGTTGGTAGGGCATGGCGTTCCAAAAGTCAGGAACAACTTTTTCGGGGTACGTGTCCAGTCCCTTGGTGTGAGGAGAGGATTGAAGGCGTGTTTTTTTTTAGATCTTTACGTCTCAAAACTGGAGAATATCACCGCGATGATGGAGGAACTACCAGAGTACCTTTCTCGTACCGTTCGACACCTCACCCTCTCTTTCACTTCGGAGGTACCGAATTATGCGGCTTTTCTCGGGGCGGCTTCAAAGCTGCTCCCTCAATTACAACGTCTCATTAGCCTTACATTACGGGGTCTTAAAGATCCCCTTGAATGCAGTGCACGGCCCCCTCTTACACTCCACGCCAGCTGGGAATACTTCATCCGGTCCTTGGACGTGGGTCCCAGCGACGACTCGGACCATGTTCCCGGAGCTTCTCGCTTGAAAGGTTTCATCTTGGATGAAGCACGCCTCCATACCCTATATTGCTTGCATCGACTACTAGCTCAAAGTCGCTTCCGGCACCTGGAGGAATTAGTCGTCCGTCGTTCATTCGTTAGACTGCCAAGCACTTGGGAACCCGATGGTTATGGTTCAGATGATGAAGGCTGGTCCAAGAACTGTACCACGTTACGATCCATCACCGTCCTGAAATCATGGACCATCTATAAGGGACTTTGTCATGAGCGTTGCCCATTGGATATCGCCAATATACAACGATTGCAGTTCATCGGTGGCCCTGGTTCAAATTTTGAGCCTTTGCCAAAGCTAACGCTCCCACCTGGTGGCAAATTCAAATCTTTGACCCACCTTAGAACAAGCGGCAATCGTGAGTCTTCACGTAGACCTTTTAAAGCATCACTTCAGTGACATCTACTTGATAGGCATCGTATTTCCCCCTTCCCCGACGCCAGCTATGCCTCAGCTTACTCGGCAATACATCATGGTGTCATTAGGGAAGGACCTTGACGAAGAGGAAATGAGGATGATCTCATATATCGAGGGTCTCTTTTTGGATCTCAAGGATGGTGCACCCAGTCTTCAAGAGGCCGTTGTCGATCTCAAATTCATCTTTGAAGAGCTCCAGAGCGACAACAGGATCCTGCACTATCTGGACATATACCTATCCAGGGCCTCACTACCAGAAGCAGCGAGGATCATTATCATCGTACCACGACAAGATGAAGCTGTGATACAAGAGATTCGCGATGGTCTTCCTCTCACAAGGAGTGTTGACGGTCGAGTATTAGACGTCGTCAGCTCTACAGATTACGCTATCCGACCGCACTTTTCGATGTGTTATGCGCAACCTCATAAGTTGCCTCTCGTTGGACGTTACGAGAATGATGTAGGTGTCTGTCTTTCCGGAGCGGCAAGTTACTCACGGACATCTAGTCAGAATTCCTGTGATTGTGGACTCTGTAATTCGTGTCTTCTTCAGCACGAAATACACTGTGTATATTCTTAAATGTAATCCAGATTTTGTCTGGTCCTGATGCTGAGCTCTGCTTCCGAATTTTAAAGTTCTACCATGATGCCGAGGAATCACCCTGGCGAAGTCCGACTTAGCCGCGACTTTTTTTCCTAATGTGCCAAGTACTTACACAAATTGATGCAGCATCTTTGTCGTCTCCTTCTTCCATGATCAACTCTCGTCGTATCCCATCTCCCACGCTCATAGATGGCAATGAATCGCTTGGAGGACTATATTTTCCACAGGAACTGATTGACGAAATCTTGAACGATTCGAAGCTTGAAAGGTCGGATCTGAGATCGTGCGCTCTGGTTGGCAGAGCGTGGCGTTCTCAAAGTCAAGAACAACTTTTTCGAGGTACGTATCTAAACCGTCAGTTCCTTGCTGTGAAGAAAGAATCTAAGATGTGTTTTTTAGATCTTTATGTCTCAAAAGTAGAAACTGTCTCTGCGATGGAGGAACTACCGAAGTACCTCTCACGTTCCGCTCGACCCCTCACCCACATTTTCACTCCAAAAGGATCGGCATATGGAGACTTTCTCCTCTCGGCTTCCGAGCTGCTCCCTCAACTACAAGGTCTCGCCAGCTTCACATTGTGCCGTCTTCTAGATATCCAACGCATGAAATGTCCACTTGCTACGCTCTGTTTCGGTTGGAAAAGTTTCATCCGGTCCTTGGACGCGAGTCTCAACTACGAATCAGATCAAACCTCAGGTGCATCCCATCTGAAAGCTCTGATCTTGAATGAAGCGCGCCTCCATACTTCATATTCTTTACATCGACTTCTGGCTCAAAGTCGCTTCCGGTACCTGGGAGAATCGGTCATTCGTCGGTCGTCCGTTGACCCTCTACTTTCATTTGACGCTAGATTCAACGATGGGTACGGACAAGGCCATGATGGCTGGCCTTACCATTGTACCTCGTTGCGAGCTGTCACCATCATACGCTCTAGGACGATATATAAGGAACTATGCGATGAGCGTTGCCCTTTGGGTATCGCCCACGCACAGAGATCACAGTTCATCGACAGTACGGGTCAAGGATTTCAGCCCTTACCTGAGCTGAAACTCCCGCCTGGCAGCAAGTTCCACTCGTTGACTCATCTAAGGACAAACGGCAATGGTTGGTCTCATGCCTACCTCCTAAAAACACCAACTCAGTGGCATCTGCTTGATAGACATCAGATTCCCTCCTTCTTCAACGCCAGCTATGCCTCATTTTACTCACCAATACGTCGTGGTGTCATTAGGGGATATTGAACGTGATGGGTTTGGAATGGGAATCGTCATGATGATCCCAGTCATTGAGGGACCCTTTCCGGATTTCAGGGACGCTGCACCCAATCTTCAGGAGGCTGTAATAGAGCTCAAATTTGCCTTTGAAGAGCTCCAGAAGGACAAGAGGAGCTGACAACGAGTCCTACGACAATTGGACGGGAACCTGTCTAGGCCCTCACCGCCGGATAGAGCGAGGATCGTCGTCACCGTACCGTCTCACGATGACTCCACGATTCAAGTGCTCCGCGATGGTCTTCCACTCACGAGGGTTAGTGGTTTCGAATTAGACGTCGTCAAGTCGGCCGATTATCCTATTGAACCGCACTTTGCCATGCGTCATGCAGAGCCTCAAGGCCTCACAGGTTGCCCATCACCAAAGGGTACGAAGATGATGTATGTGCCTGTGTCCGCTCAGAGCAGCAAATTACTCATAAATCTCTAGCTAGAATACCTATGACTTTGGACTGTCGTTGTATTGTCCAATTGCGGGATTCGTTTCTTCAACATGATATATATATATTTTTCTTTCGGAGCAGTTTCAGTGACGGCTCATGCCACAAATGCGGTGGCTTCGGTCGCTAGCCCGACTATGGTCCTTGATACCTTTCAATGATTGGTTTTCTGAACGATCTGTACTGGATGTGACTATATTTCTTGTAGCATCGTATGGCTTGTACAAATACCATGACTCAGCGTGTGCCTCGTCAATACATCCCCAATACTTAGCCGCTTTTTCGGTTACGAATGAGTATGTAAGGAGACATGTCCTGCTGCCGCTATTGGCTTCACTAAATGCTCCGAGCTCCAGTTACAATCTGCTCTTCACCTGCTCGTCCACAACAGCGAGCAACACACCTTCACCAACTACGACCCCAACCTGGATCCCTTTCCCAACTCTCTGCACAACACAATCTCTTGGTGCACTAACAACACTTTCCATCTTCATCACGCTCATAACTGCAATGGCCTCCCCCTGTCTCACTCGCCTACCCCCATCTCCCTCGTCATCACTTGTGAGCGCTGGATGAAGCTCGACAATCTTCCCCGTCAATGGTGACCCAATATGGAAGCGATTATTAGGATCCGCGAGTTCGAATGACGAAGAGCCAACGGCTACGGATGTCGATTGAGATAGATCGAATGCGATGGTACCCGAATGTATCATTGAAGTTTGGAGAGTGCCTGAAAGACGTTCGGGGAATGTATTGAGGGCAATGGAGGATAGCGTTAGTGCGTGCGTCTGAGATTGCGATTCAGAGTTGCTGGGCGAAACTGTTAAGTGAAACATTGTCCCTGGTTGGAGAGTAACGTATGGTGAAGAGGATGTCTGAACACGAGGCGTGGTGTCTTTCCGTTCTCGATGAGGTCGCGACTCGCTGCCCAGTTTCATGACTGATGCAAGGTTTCGCTCCAACCATAACGTGTCGATGCTGTTGGAGCTCCAGTCGCTATGATGTACGATCCCGGTCAGGACGTCGATGTTTGTCTTGACTTGACCGGTAAGGTTAAACTCCGAGAGAGCACGTCTGGCCTTCTGAGTGACCTCTTCGAATGTTCGCCCGAAGACTATGATCTTGGCAAGAAGTGAGTCAAATTCTGTGCCAACTTCCCACTCTGCTGAGGACGAGAGCCAGGTATCGACACGGACACCCCGACCAGCAGGAAGCGTGAGCTCTTCTGCTAGTATTTTGCCTGGAGATAGACGGAACTGGCTGGTAGGATCTTCCGCTGTGAGTCGTAGTTGTATTGCGTGGCTGCTGGGGTGCTCAAGATTTGAGGTAAAGTCAAGCGAAGAAAGCGTCGTATTTGGGTGAGCAAACAAAAGCAGTTGCTGGCGGACGAGGTCAACATCCATTATTTCCTCTGAAGTTTTTGTCACGAATGTGCCGCTATAGATAGGTTGGGACTAACCAGTGATCGTGTGTTCAACTTGTACTCGTGGGTTTATCTCTAGGAATACCCAATCGTTATCCTGAGCATTCACCAAAAACTCAGCTGTTCCAAGGCCCTTATATCGCAGCGCTTTAGCCATCTTGACAGCGGCTCCTACGAGCGGGGACACCAAAGTGCGTGGTAATGAAGAGGGCGCGGTCTGTCCGACATACTTCAGCAAGGGTCGAGGCTAATAGCTTGTATAGCTGACCTCGACAATCTTCTGGAACCTAGACAATTCGAAACCGATTAGCTCAGTTTGACACGTTATTTTGGCTAATACACCTTCTCTGGACGCTGCATTCCCTCTCCCACAAATGTACGACATCAACACCGTCTCCAAGAACCTGAACCTCAACGTGTTTCCATCCTGGACCAGTGAGTGCTTTTTCGGCGAACAGCTGTCGTGAAGGGCTCTCTCCCAAGCATCTGTAGAGGAATGAGTAATTCAAGCATATGTTTGGAGTGGTTAAACTTACCTCTTGAATGAATCCACGAACTCGGCTTCCTTCTCACATATCCGAATACCTCTGCCTCCGCCTCCATCGAGAGCTTTAATCATGACAGGTAATCCAATGTCGCGAGAGAACTTCAGGACATCTTCCGGTGAAGATACACGTTTTCCGGGTGCGACTGGCACCTTCAATGACTCCGCCAATTCCCTCGAACACATCTTGTCCGATGCAATACGCAGCACTTCTGGTTCAGGTCCAATGAAGACGACATTTGAAGTTGCTGCCGCTTGTGCAAGTTGAGGACTTTCACTCAGAAAACCATAGCCTGGATGAATATGCGTTGAAGAAGTTCTGAAAGTCCATCGTCATTCTCAGCACTTCCAGTGCTAATGTACCTCACTCACCGAATCGCATAATCCATAATCTTCTCCGGGTTCATATAATCCGACGCGCTGTTCAACTGCAGATTTTCATCGGCATAAAGAGCATGACTCTCGTCGCCTTCAGTGTACAAAGCCACAGTTGACCATCCTAGTTCTCTTGCTGCACGACATATTCTGATAGCAACTGAGATAACCGTTGCTGAGCTAGCACTCGACATAAACTCGGTGACCAGATACTTACTTTCTCCTCTATTCGCGACAAGAACCTTTGGCATGAGTGAGGTGCGGGGTAAGACAGATAAGGTGGTTCATGGTTGTGTGGTCGCGAACTTTGAAATAGATTGCCGGCTTCGGGGACGGAAACACCGGTTGATATTCTCCCATGACCACCAATGCCCACCGAGGGTCAACTTTTCTGGATCTGACGTGCTCATCTCTTAATGTCAATCTTGTAGGACAAAGGAATCTCACTGGCGAAGAACTTGAAGTAAAGGAAGAATCGTAGAGATTCAGAAGCAGATAGCGCTCAGGTTCGTTCTTGTCTTTCGTGTACGCGTTTACAAGCTCATCGCAACTCTTCAAGTAGGAAACATTGGGAAAGAAGGACAGAAAGATTCTCGGTGTACGAAGGGATCACAATGTCAAAGTCGAAACGAAAAGGGAATGAAGACTCTTGGGAGGTTAGAACTACCGTAGGAATGATTTTTGAATCCACTGAATTTGACTATCTTCAGGAACGTGTTGCTGAACTACGGGGACAACAGGGGATTATTCGTCGACCACCAGTAGACGATCCTGGTAAAGTTTTGTCTTGCCTTGTACGTATAGGCCTCTAAATCGTTACACAGGTTACATCAGGCAGAAGCAAGCTGGAAAGCTCTGGGTACGCGAGCGAATAGATGCTCTTCTTGACAAGAACTCTTTCTTCGAAATTGGATCAATAACCGGGAAACCTGTCTACGACGAGAAAACGGGGGAGTTGATATCGTTTGTGCCTGCGTGCGTTCTTTCTCTATTCTGAAGATCAAACCGTATTTTTATACTCTTGCAGCAACATCATCACAGGATGGGGTAAAATTGACGGAAGAAAGATTTTCGTGACTGCAGATGACTTTAGTGTGAGAGGAGGACATGCTGATGGTGGGATTGCGGGAAAGGCACCGCATGGAGAGGTACGCAGCTTGAGTCGTTGCAAGTTCAATTACGGTGGCTGACATAAACGATAGACACTCGCAAGGAAGGGCAGAGTCCCATTAGTTCGCCTACTCGACGGCTCAAGCGGTGGAGGAAGTGTTACCACCTGTTCGTACCTATCCTGCAGTCTATTACTGGCATCCGTGGCATCCGTCTGAACTATGACATAGATCTAACAACTGGCTCAACCTATATCCCTACTCTGGCAGGCCTTGGTCAAAGTCTTGACGCTATGGCTGTCGTACCGGTTGCCTCTGCGCTTTTGGGACCCGTAGTAGGCTTGGCTGCTGCGAAAGCTGTTACTAGCCATTTCAGGTTAGCTATGTCGACCTATCTTCTCCTTCCTTGTCTCATACGTCTCTCAGCATCATGGTGAAAGGTCTAAGTCAGGTACTCCTCCAAACGCCTTTGAAAAGCACTTTCGGCCTGACCACTTCTCGGATATAGTTCTTCGCCGCCGGCCCGCCAGTCGTCAAAGAGGCCACTTTCGAGAATCTCACCAAAGAAGAGCTCGGTGGCTGGGAGATCCACGCACGAAACGGTTCAATTGATAACGTCGTCACCACCGAACTCGAAGCTTTCCAGGCCATCCGAACCTTCCTTTCGTACCTTCCTTCTTCAATATTCGTGTTGCCACCAGCGGTACCTTATACGGATCCACGAGATCGGAGAGAACAAGAATTGTTGGATATCATACCGAGGAAGCGAGGGCGGCCTTATGATATCAGAAGATTGATAGCGCTAATAGTCGATGCGGGCAGCTGGTTTGAGATTGGTGAGACTTGGGGAAGGAATGTCGTTTGTGGGTTCGCGAGGTTGGAAGGAAGATCTCTGGGTGTGATCTCGAGTGATTGTAAAGTCAACGGAGGTGCCATAGATGCATTCGGAGCGCAAAAGATTGCGAGGTTTATTCATCTGTGTGATCATTTCCAGTTGAGTGGTTTCTTTCCTCCTGGCTTCCCTGGTCAACTGACGCGCCATATAGTGTACCGGTCCTCAATTTACTGGACCAACCTGGTTTTGCGATCGGTGAGACAAGTGCTAAGTTGCGCCAGTCCGACTGCTGACGCTTCGTATTGCAGGATCACTAGCTGAACGGATGGCTACAATCCGTCATGGTGCAACAGCAATGGTAGCCATCTACAACGCCACTGTACCCATCTTCACCATCGTCATCAGACGTGCATTTGGCGTTGCGGCCAGCGTATTCGCTGACCCAGAAGATGGAAAGAATTATCGTATGGCTTGGTAGGTGGTCGCTAGCTCTGAATCTCGGTTTCCAACCTGACCATACTCTTGTAGGCCCTCCGCCGACTGGGGAAGCCTCCCTATCGAAGGTGGCGTTGAAGCCGCGTACAAGCGTCAGTTGGAGAATGCTGCACAGGAATCACCCGAAGCAAGAGAGAAGTTGATGATGGATTTAATGGGGCAATTCGAACCTGTTAGGAATCCATTGAGGAACGCGAATAAGTTTGGTGTGGAGGAGATTATTGATCCTCGAGATACGAGGCCTTTGGCTTGTGATGTGAGTGATACTTTTACGCTTTCCGCAAGCCTTTGCTGACTAGCAACTATAGTGGCTGATACACGCTTATGAGCATGTCTTGCCTCAACTGGTGACGCTCACTGCAGCAAACTACGGGCATGATTCTAAACTTTCAAGTGGAAGAGGATATAAACTATGATCTAGTATAGATACAGGCACGACATGTCACTCCTGCAGGTGTTTATCAAAAGATGTAGAACGGTATCTGCTACGTGTCATCAATTTGAACTGCTTCCCAAACGCTGCCCATTACCACGCCAGCTCCCGGAAGCAGGCTGCGTTCTCGATCTCGGAGGAATGACTTGAATACCAGTACCCATACTTCCTGGACCTCCTTCAGCCAATGAACCCGATCTGTCACCGAACCATTTCGCCAACCACTTTGGTGCTTCGCCCTTTGCCTCCGATGTTCGAGTCTTCCATACGCCCCACCACCATAGGTGACCGATAATAGCGCCCGGAATGGACCGTATTGCACCAGCTGGGCCGCCTTCAAGCAAATCCATGCCGAGCATAACGTACGGCAAATATTGAACGGGAAATGTTATGAGTCCAAAGAATGATGTTTGAGCACCAGGAGGCGTGAGCATTGAACAGAGGTAGACGATGCAGAGAAGAAAAAGATGGAAGAAGCTGATAGGTTGAACGGGGAAGGAGGCTGGCGTGACGGGGTAAGAGGCTAGCTGTATGGTTTCAGTGGCTAGAGTCACGGTCGAGGATGTGTAGAAGAACGCACAATTATAGCAGCTGCAGCAAAGAAGAGCTGCCAGACCAGGTCCCCGGCTTTAAGTGCATACGGACCATTTTCCAATTGTTTCGCGGTACGGCTGGATCAGAAAAGTTCATCGGCGTGAGCTCTTCTTAAGTCGGGGGAAACGTACTATAGCATGAACAAGTCAAAAATGAAAAGAACGCTATATCCTAAGGAACAACGCGATTGAGTCGGAGGAAAGAGTGAGATTGCATCGTTACTTACTTCCAATGAAAAAGCTAGTATACAATCTCCAGAACTTGAGGAGGTAGGCTATCAGGCATGGCTCGTCCTGAAAGTTGATATCATACCTCATATTTGAAGAACACGAAATTTTGCACATAACCCAATCGACCTCGGAAAACGAGATTCAAACGAGCGGCCCCTGTAAAACCGATGAGCGATAAGGTGAGAAAACGAGTGACCGGTGGTATTTTGCGCAATTCGGCGAGGACTGGATCCATGGTGGTGCGCTGGTAATGCTCACCGCGAGAAACGACGGGCTTTTTCGAGTGGGAGAATCGAGAGAAGGTACATCATATAAACTATGATTCATTATAAATACAACCGCGACAGGACTCCCGTAGATGTTTATCAAAAGATGTAGAACGGTACCTGTTACGTGTCATGAATCTTAACTGCTTCCCAAACGCTGTCCGGCACCACGCCAGCTCCCCGAAGCAGGCTGCGTTCTCGATCTCGGAGGAATGACTTGAACACCAGTGCCCATACTTCCCGGACCCCCTTCAGCCAATGAACCCGATCTGTCACCGAACCATGTCGCCAACCACTTTGGCGCCCTGCCCATGTCCTCCAACGTCCGAGCCTTCCATACGCCCCACCACCACAAATGGCCAATAACAGCACCCGGAAGAGACTGCGCTGCAAAACCTGGACCGCCCGAAAGCAGGTCCATGCCGAGCATAACGAATGGCATATATTGAATGGGGATTGTCACGAGTCCAAAGAGAGATGTTTGAGCACCAGGAGGAGCGAGCATTGAAGAGAGGTAGATGATGCAGAGGAGGAGGGGACGGAAGAAGACCATAGATTTGACGGGGTAAGAGGTCGGCTGTAGGAGTATGGATTTAGTGGTTGGAGGTCATGGTCGAGAACGTGTAGAACAACGCACAATTATAGCAACTGCAGCTAAGAAAAGCTGCCAAGCTAGGTCTCCGGATTTACGTCCATAGGGTCCTGACAACGATTCCAGCTGGCTCCCAGCACGGCTGGATCGGAGAGTCCGTCAGTATAGTGTTCCTGTTAAACTTAGAGAATACGTACTATAGCATAATTATTTCAAAAATGAAACTGATGCCACCACCTGCAGAACGACATGGTTGAGTCAAAGGAAAGAGCAAGGTGACTCCATAGCTTACTTCCAAGGAAGAAACTGGTATACAATCTCCAGAGCTTGAGGAGGTAGATTATCAGGTATGGTTCGTTATCAAAGCTTGTATCATACCTCAAACTTGGAAAACACGAAACGTTGGACATAGATCAATTTGTATGCAGAGACGAGGTTCAAGAGAGATGTCCCTGTTACGCCGATGAGTGATATGGTCAGGAAGCGAGTGACCGGTGGAATTTTGCGCAGTTCAGCCAGAATCGAGTCCATGGTGGATGGAAAGCAAGTAAGACAGGTCGAGAAATTTCGACGCGGCGGGTGACGTGTTAGGTCAACACGTGTATTGATGACACGCACGTAACAGTCACGACCCAAGGCCAGGCTCTGAGTCTTTTCAACGCGGCTTCAACAATTCGGAAGCTTCAGTCACAAAACCATCGAACCAGACCGCCGCACGGGCTGGTGTGGACAGTCTGATCCCAACGATGTTTTCTGGACTTTACTTGCCACAGTGGGCCATCAAGGTCCGATGGCAATTACGAGTCCATTTCTGGCGTTGCGGTTTCTGACGGTAATGAGAGTTGAACGTGCACTAAGCGAGCCAAACAAAACGATCTATCGACATCTATCAGACCACAACTTTCCCACCCAGTTATACCTTCCGCATAAGGAAAAAGTTGGCAGATAAAGACGAATCCGTAAACTCGGACTCGTAACCTGTACTTATCGTTTGAGAATTTTCAAGAGTCTGAGTGAGGTAAGCCTCCATTTTTTTGTTATTGGTGAGCTACAGCACTGATTACCCTTGTAAGAGATGCAGCGAACACTAAGGTTCTTTGGCAGCGAGACTGAATCCTCAATAGCCGAAAGGATCGCTCCGAATGACACAGTTCTCTAATAGGATCTGAACAGGATCCATTCTGCATCACTCGTTGACTAGTGGTCTGCCCTCGCAATCTCAGCTGCAACACAGCTCGGTCGGATGACTTTTAGATCTATGGAAACATCTTGAAGAGACGAGCTATTGGGCTGTAGTATCTGGAATCGTTCAGCTTGATTGATTCGGACTTCCCGGGTACTTTTGGTATCCAAAATCGCCTGGAACACAATGCGACAGCCTGCTTTCGATTGGTAGTGTCAACAAGCGTCCAAAATCTCGGTATTTGAGTGCTCCCGCGCTGATAAAGCAGGAGTCGATCGACGTAACACACTGACGCTTGCCGACAGCAAGTTTGGCGTGGTGTGCTGTGGAGACACTGTCCAAACCTCGATGTGAGCATCTTCCGAGACATCTTCCGGCGAGTTCATATAGGCTCAAGCACTCAAGTGCGGCAGTGAGACAATGCTAACTATGCGCCCGTGTTACAGGATCATCAGCCGAACGAATGGCTACATCGCCATCGTGCAACAGTGATGGCAGCCGTCTCCAACGCGACCGTGCCCATCTCCATCTTTGCAGCCAGCGTATTTGCTTGTGATGTGAGTGGTACTTCTACGGTTTTCCGCGCNTCGGAGGTTATGGTCGAGAAACGTGTAGAATAACACACAATTATAGCAACTGCAGCTAAGAAAAGCTGCCAAGCTAGGTCTCCGGATTTACGTCCGTAGGGTTCTGAAAGTGATTCCAGCTGGCTCCCAGCATGGCTGGAGCGGAGGGTCCGTCAGTATAGTGTTCCTGTTCAATTTATAGAATACGTACTATAGCATAATCATCCTCAAAAATGAAACTGATGCCACCACCTGCAGAACGACATGGTTGAGTCAAAAGAAAGAGCAAGGTGACTCCATAACTTACTTCCAAGGAAGAAACTGGTATACAGTCTCCAGAGCTTGAGGGTGTAGAAAATCAGGCATAGTTCGTTATCAAACTTTGTATCATACCTCAAACTTGGAAAACACGAAACGTTGGACATAGATCAATTTGTATGCAGAGACGAGGTTCAAGAGAGAAGTCCCTGTTATGCCGATGAGCGATATGGCCAGGAAGCGAGTGACCGGTGGAATTTTGCGCAATTCAGCCAGAATGGAGTCCATGGTGGATGGAAAGCAAGTACAGGGACCGACGTCGAGAAATTTCGACGCGGCGGGTGACATGTTAGGTCGACACGTGTATTTCAAGACAAGGCGCGCGTAACAGTCACGACCCAAGGCCCAGGCTCTGAGTCTTTTATCCTCAACGCGGCTTCAACAATTCGAGGCTTCAGTCACAAAACCATCGAACCAGACCGCCGCACGGGCTGATGTGGACAGTATGATCCCAACGATATTTTCTGGACTTAACCTGTACTTATCGTTTGAGAATTTTCAAGAGTCTGAGTGAGGTAAGCCTCCATTTTTTTTGTTATTGGTGAGCTACGGCACTGATTACCCTTGTAAGAGATGCAGCGAACACTAAGGTTCTTTGGCAGCGAGACTGAATCCTCAATAGCCGAAAGGATCGCTCCGAATGACACAGTTCTCTAATAGGATCTGAACAGGATCCATTCTGCATCACTCGTTGACTAGTGGTCTGCCCTCGCAATCTCAGCTGCAACACAGCTCGGTCGGATGACTTTTAGATCTATGGAAACATCTTGAAGAGACGAGCTATTGGGCTGTAGTATCTGGAATCGTTCAGCTTGATTGATTCGGACTTCCCGGGTACTTTTGGTATCCAAAATCGCCTGGAACACAATGCGACAGCCTGCTTTCGATTGGTAGTGTCAACAAGCGTCCAAAATCTCGGTATTTGAGTGCTCCCGCGCTGATAAAGCAGGAGTCGATCGACGTAACACACTGACGCTTGCCGACAGCAAGTTTGGCGTGGTGTGCTGTGGAGACACTGTCCAAACCTCGATGTGAGCATCTTCCGAGACATCTTCCGGCGAGTTCATATAGGCTCAAGCACTCAAGTGCGGCAGTGAGACAATGCTAACTATGCGCCCGTGTTACAGGATCATCAGCCGAACGAATGGCTACATCGCCATCGTGCAACAGTGATGGCAGCCGTCTCCAACGCGACCGTGCCCATCTCCATCTTTGCAGCCAGCGTATTTGCTTGTGATGTGAGTGGTACTTCTACGGTTTTCCGCGCGCCTTTGCTGATCAGCGACCATAGTGGATAATACACACTTACGAGCATGTCTATCTCTGGTCACGCTCAAGTACTGCGACAAACTATGGGTTGATTCCAAATTTTCGGGTGGAAGAGGATACAAACTATAATTTATTCTAGATACAACCGCGATATTTATATCACTCCCGTAGATGCTTATCAAAAATGCTACGTGTCATCAGTTCAACCGCCCCCCAAACGCTGCCCAGTACCGCGCCAGCTTCCAGAGCTAGGCTGCGTTCTCGATCTCGGAGGAATAACTTGAATACCTGTACCCATACTTCCTGGACCTTCTTCCGTCAATGAACCAGTTCTGTCACCGAACCATGTTGCCAACCACTTTGGTGCTCTGCCCATTTCTTCCAACGTTCGAGTCTTCCATACACCCCACCACCATAAATGACCAATGATAGCGCCTGGAAGAGCTTGTGCTACTCTCCACGGACCGTCTGCAAGCAATTCCAAGGCGAGCAGAATGTACGGCAAATATCGAACGGGGAATGTTATGAGTCCAAAGTAGGATATTTGAGTACCTGGAGGAACGAGCATTGAATAGAGGTAGATGATGCAGAGTAGCAAGGGACGGAGGAAGATAACAGATTCCGAGTCGGGGTAGGAGGCTGGCTGTAGGAATATAGCTTTAGTGGCTGGAGTCATGGTCGAGAACACGTAGAAACACGCACAATTATAGCAGCTGAAGCTAAGAAGAGCTGCCAGGCTAGGTCTCCGGATTTATAAGGTATCCCAGGACTGTCACTGAGGTCAGCCGAGCGCCATTCCGATTTAGCCTCTATCTGTCAGCATAGTGCTTCCCCTTGAACTCGAGAATACGCACTATAGCACGATTGCTTCAAAAATGAATGCGAGACGAGGACCTGAATAATGTCGCGAATGAGTCAAAGGAAAGAGTAAGGTAGTTTCATTACTCACTCCTAAGGAAAAAACTGGTATACAATCTCCAGAGCTTGAGGTGATAGAATATTAGCCATATATATCTTCGTTAATGTTTGTATCATACCTCAAACTTGGAGAACACAAGGCTTTGCTCATAGGCCAACTGGGATGCGGATAGGAGGTTCAAACGAGTGGTCGTTGTCAAGATGAGGAGCGATAAGGTAAGGAAGCGGGTGACCGGCGGTATATTGCGCAATTTAGAAAGAGCTGACTCCATGGTAGATCAAGGTCAACAGAGAAGAAGCGTATTGGCTCGAGAAATTTGGACCTTACGTGTTAGATCAACACACGTGTAATCACAGGCGCGCGCATCATTTTCAGATGGAAACCCGAGCGCGTGTCCTACGCTGAGAGCTTGCTCGTTTGACGGAAAGTACAAAGATGAAGAGATGTAAGAGCTGGTCGGATTTTTGAATTGAGTGGATATTTGAGGTGGGGAAAAGCGTGGGTCCGCACACGTGACGGCGTCTTTCTTGCATCGCTGGGACATTCGCAGAGACTTTTATGTCCCTCCGAATCCAAGTCCAAGATTCCTTCCACACGCACACCATGCTTAGTCCGCCGCCTTCCTTCTCGTGTCACCAAAGGTTCAATATCCTCCTGCCCCAAGCTTTTAGCAGAAACTTGCAAATTTTCTCATTCAATATTGTCGGCTTTCCTTCTCTCAAAGCACATAAAAGACGACAAAGCTACCCTTTGCCTCTCAAGCATGCTCAAAGAAGCCAAACCCGTACCCAGAACCGATGCTATCTACGCCATGTCTCATCCTTGATCAGTTCACAGATAAGTCGTACAATATGCGAATCTCATGTATATTTTGTTAAATGAATGTCCTTTTACCGTCGTTATTATGTCGAGTGTACATGCCTGGCTTCCTCAAAGAAAATAACGCGCGTCTCCTTCTTTCTCACCATCACCTTGATTGCACACCGTGTATATCATGTAATGACTTCNTTCACGAGCTGAATATGTACAAAAAGATGAAGTGAGGTATATTCAGTACATCGAATCCCATGAAGTCTGCTTATTGGTTGCCTTCATAGTCTATAGGAAAGGCCGAAGAAAAGAAAGGACCTACGGCTCAACAATCATGGGAGAAGGTGCTGGCAGAAGTTGAGAAATACAACGAGGGAATGGTGAAGAATTGGAAGGAAGATATTGATACCCTACTGGTCTTCGTACGTCTGCTTTTCTACTACCATGAACACTTTCCAACACTTGAACAGGCCGGTCTCTTCTCTGCTGTCGTCACTGCATTCCTCATTGAAGCATACCAATGGCTCTCAGAAGACCCCGCAGATACCACAGTTGCACTCCTAACCCATATCTCGATACAACTTAATGCACCACAGACCATGCCCCTCGAACGCTCAAAATTCGAACCAGATGCATCCTCCATCCGTATCAATTGCTGGTGGTTCCTCAGTCTCGTTTTCAGTCTCACATCTGCGCTTTTTGGGCTTCTGTGTAAGCAATGGCTTCGGGAGCAACAGCGAGACCCACCAACTACAACACCGGCAGAGGCGTTGGCGTTACGCCAGATTCGTCGAGATAGCTTTGAAAAATGGGGTGTGTCACCGTTCTTGTCGGTGCTGCCGATCCTACTTGAGGTCGCGTTGCTATTCTTTTTCGTTGGGATCTTGGATTTGCTGTGGGCCAGGCATCCTATCCCATTCGCATTCTGCCTCGTTTCAGTCGCACTCAGTACGGGGCTGTACTTTGTTACCACATTCCTCCCAGTATTGGCACTCTTCCTCCGTCTCCGGAGGCCCACCCTATCTGACCCTGAGTTCACCCCATCCTACCATTTCATATGTCCATACAAATCACCACAAGCATGGGCAGTTTACCAGCTCTTGTTCAAGGCGCTCCATGCACTTGTCAAGATTCCCTCCATCAGATCCTATATCCACAGACTGCCTGCGACATTGAGGACTCACATATGGGACCCTGCCTCAGATTGGTCCTCGTTTGACCTTCGAGTGATCAGATGGTCGGACGTTCAGTTGTCGGACTCTTTCACTCTCAACGTTTACGAGTTGCGCGCATTCCAATGGGCATTCATCACATTCCAGGACAGTCCGTCAATGCTCCCCCATCTTCAGAATGTCTTGGAAACAATCCCTCCTTCTGTAGCGATGTCAGCTGTCCTTGGGGATTGGAGGCTCACAATGTGGGGAGATATCCAGAAGTCGGATGTTGAGCGCTGGGTTTACGATCGATGGGCGTTTTGGAACTCCATAGACTGGTACATATGTATTGCACCGCGGCCAAATTTGAGGGATCCTACCCTTCTCCACTCGGAGGGGGTCAGGTTGCTGTATTTCCATCAGTACTGGCAGGAATTAGCAACTCAAGGCGATACAAGCACCCTCATTTCGTCTATCAAGTCACACCAAGCAGAACTGCAGAGCCTCGTGAACCTTCGATTTGTCATACCGTTCACCACCCTTGCGAAATTGTGGACACATGATGATCCTGATGTCCAAGAACAGAGTTCGCAGTTGCTACCCTTCCTTAAAGATGCTTTCTCCACGCATCCAGGGTACGATGAACGTCGTCATGACAAGGAACGTTTAGCGTTCATCTCTGCCTTGGCAAACCATCTCAACGATACCGACTTCACTTCGTACGTGGCGACAAGTACCCGCCAGAGCCTGTCATCGAAATGGACTCGAGTGACTCAACGGATAATAGAAACGGGAAATCTACCTCCCGACTATTTCACGCCTATCCCTGGATGGCCACCAGCTCAACCTATGGATGCTGGCATTCCCCTCCGAAGGATCCCTGACTACCCCCTTCGACCAGACGATGGAAGCAGTGTTCCACAATCTCATCACGAGATGCACGACGATGGTCAAGGTGTTCTGTGCTTGGCAGAACAAGACGAGCAGGGTAATATGGCTGGGGATATTGGTGCCGAAGAACTTGTAGATATTCCCCATCCGAGCATTAACCCGGATCATCCTCGAGTCGATGACCAACATAGTGAATATAAAACGACTGGTAATGGTCAAGGAGGTGTTCCAGGTTTGGCGGAACGAGGCGAGCAAAGCAACGGAGTTGGGGGAATTGGTGCTGATGAGCATGTATGATGGTACAAGTAAGCCGCTCTCTATTTATGTCTTCTACTTTGGGCTTACTGTATTTGAGCAGAGCGGGGGCACTCCAAGACTTCGAGAAANACACATCCAGGGTATGACGAGCAACGTCATGACCTGGAACGTTTAGCGTTCATCTCTGCCTTGGCAAACCATCTCAACGATACCGACTTCACTTCGTACGTGGCGACAAGTACCCGTGGACAGGAGTTTATACGTTTTGTTCATGATCAGATCCTTTCTCAGCATTTATACGAAGGATACCATTGGCATGAGTCCTCCATTAGCCAGAGCCTGTCATCGAAATGGACTCGAGTGACTCAACGGATAATTGAAATGGGAAATCTGCCTCCCGACTATTTCGTGTCTATCCCTGAATGGCCATCAGCTCAATTCATGGATACTGGCATTTTCCTCCAAGGGATCCCTAACTACCCGCCTCGAGCAGACGATGGTCAAGGTGTTCTGGGCTTGGCAGAACAAGACGAGCAGGGCAATACAGTGGCTGGGGATATTGGTGCCGAAGAGCTTGCAGATACTCCCCATACGAATATCGACCCGGACCATCCTCGAGTCCATGATCGACACAGTGAATACAAGACGACTGGTACTGGTCAAGAAGATGTTCCAGGCTTGGTAGAACGAGGTGAGCAAAGCAACAAGGTTGGCGGAGTTGGTGCTGATGAGCGTGTATGATAATACAAGTAAGCCGCTCTCTATTTATGTCTTCTACTTTGGGCTTACTGTATTTGAGCAGAACAAGGGCACTCCAAGACTTCGAGAAGACGCACAGGAAGGTTTTTCGTTACTCCAGGTGCGCATCGGAGTCTCAAGCGCTCGTGATCACTGCAGCCGATGCCTTGATAACTCAGTACCACGATCTCCATTCTGCCTCTCAAGTCCTTCGCGTCNGGGTTATACTGTTGTATTGTAGTATCATGCTGATAATCATCAGCGAAATGGACACCTAAATATATTGGAATAAAATGAGTGAAATACATTATAATGGCCAAAATACATTATAATCATTATGGTGTATTTTAATGTAATATAATTGTTGTTCCTTTATTTTAATGGATTAAAATGAAGCAAAATGGTTATAATGTATTCTGGCTATTATAATGTATTTTGGCTATTATAATGTATTTCAGCCATTATAATGCATCGGCCCCACCTGGGGGGTCGGGGACAAAAAGAAATAATATTTAGTTGTTGCAACCCCCATGAGTCGAACCCTTGACCTCAAGGTGGAGGAGTCAGCAACCTTGGCAGCCGTGGGGTGCTCAAGACCACTGTACCACAGTGCCATATGCTTATTACCACACATAGTGCAATATATCCCCTTACTCAAAAGACCTATCTCCACCCCCTTGCTGTTTCTATTGATCAAATCCCCAACCAAAAGCTTCCCTTCACTTTATAGAGTCCTCTTCCTGTCATCTGGAAGGCATAAAAATGCACTGTTTTGATTGCCTCTGTTACAATCTATTTTACTACATTATAATAACCCTGTCTCATTTTATTGCATTTTAATGTACTATAATAATACCATCCTATTTTATTGTATTTTAATGGATTATAATAACACCAGTCTCATTTTAATGTATAGCATTGCTTGATTTTAATCTATTACAATGGACTAAAATCAGCAAAATACATTATAATTTATTATATTTAGGTGTCCATTTTGCTGATGCTAAGCAGCGGCCCCAGCCAATAGCCTCCAATGGCACGTAAAGCCTTCTGCTTCAACAGTTTTGTACCCTCCCTTACCGATATTTGCCAGTGTTTGATTTTTTGACGTGGCATAAAAGACAATTGACATTAAGACA
>LATX02000043.1:0-32687 GCA_001466705.2 Moniliophthora roreri | reverse complement strand
ATTGATTTCTGTTTTTCCTTCAATAGGCCCTGATGCCAAAAACTGAAAAAGAACATGTTATGATCACATTACAGTCCAGGTGGGCACTTGATTAAGAGGTTGATGGCCAAGATTTTCTGTTGTCAGTGTGCCATCTAATTTGGTTGGGAGAGAGCTCGTTGCGGCAAAGTTGAGACTGCTGTACATATATGCCTTGTGAGTAGTGTACTAGATCTTACAATGCAGGTTCTCTATCATCATGTGCTGACGTTCTTATCACTCTTGTATCACCCACAAACAAATCCAATTTGTCGAACCTTATGTTGACTGACATCCAAAATGTAAAATGCTGTAGCACTTGTGTTCCCCACAACACTCCTTACCTTCTTATCACCACTACCATCTCGCCCACCCACAAACCACTGCAAATGAGTATTACCAATTCGTCGCACACCACCATCATGAAAAGCACTTTCAACCATGTTCAAGGGAATCAAGTCAACATCAATCTCAACACTGGTTGGGCTGTAGTAAAGCGCACCAAGTATGACCAGGTGAATGGGATGGTTATTTTGAACATTCTTCATTGGACTGACATTTGGTTTCATAGTTTTGACAAGTTATATGTGGAGACGTGAAAATGCTGAAGGAGATACACTCTAAGGAGATCG
The DNA here is from genome assembly GCA_001466705.2 of Moniliophthora roreri. Taxonomy (NCBI): domain Eukaryota; kingdom Fungi; phylum Basidiomycota; class Agaricomycetes; order Agaricales; family Marasmiaceae; genus Moniliophthora; species Moniliophthora roreri. The sequence goes on along the minus strand of LATX02000043.1, from coordinate 32,037 downwards.
TGGGTAGGGAATGGAGCTGGAAGTATAGGGAGGCGCCCAACAAGCACAAAGCTCAGAGAACGATACGTACTATCAAGGTATATCCTGACTGCCAATCCAAGTTCACAGCCGTGATGTACAAAGGCAAGGATGCAAAGTGGTTTTGGAAGAAAGAGTTTGAGAGCTTTTCACATACCAGGTATGCTTTGCTACATTGCCCTCCACTCATAAGTTATCACTGACGGTGATTTGAAGAAATCCACTTGTCACTCAACTATTTGGCATCAACCAGTTGGATATCCCAATGTTGATCTTTCATGACGGTATGACTCACCTTATGTTATCCCTCGACGGCACATCCTGACAGTACCCATAGAACTGATCCCTTATGCAAATTTTTTCAACAAAGAATCATTCTGGGTGAATATCTACATTAAACATCTGATGGTCAGTCCCAATCTCCACTCCCGTCTCAACTTGTTGAACTAATGCCGTTTGGCTCTTCCAGATGAACATTAGATGCAACCTGGAAAATTTATGGATAAACACAGTCAGCGGTGTATTTTTCATCGGGCCTAATGTTCCTTCTACTCCGTATCCTCATTCAGGTATAATCAGGTTTATCACTGTCCCTACCACCATTGACATGTTGAAGGGCGACACTTGCTTGAGGTTCTTCACCAGTTTCGGGTCGACTTTTGATAATATCATTGTGGCATGCACATATATAAGTGTCAGGTCCATCTATCTCAACAATTTGGTTTCAGTAATGGTAGAAGATTGCCAATACAAGGATTCTGACCATCCCAACTGGAGATTAGTAATAGATTATTATCTCCGCAACCCCGTGTGGCGCGACTTTTGGTTGCGCATCCATTGGCATTGGTGGTGTAACCCTTGGTGGATACAACCCAATTACCTCCCGATGAAGGTCATAGGCGAGCTTCGGTTCGACACTGTCTACTCACCATCAATGGAGGCTGTTGCAAGGTGGCCACAAGGAGTTGGTTTGTTCTGGGAGTGGCAGGAGCATAATAGAATGAGACTAGTGGAGGAAACAGTACTGGATGACAGGCTGACACAGTGAGTGATCTTGTAATTCCTGTGTTTGATCTGGGCTCAGGGATCCCCAGCTTCCAGTTGGATCTGACTTGGAGGCAAAATGTTCAAATTGTAGCATATTACAATTGATGGAAGTTCTGGAAAGGGTGGTTATTACAATCCGTCCCGATGTCTTGCCTTATCAGCTTGAGCTGTTTTTGCAGTTTCCTCTCCCTCAGGTAGACAGAAAATATATGGAATGACATCCCTGGCACGAGCATTGCCACCTCTGGCTTTCAGTTTAAAGTCAACTTGGATGTGAAGTTGACTATCACTTTTAGGGTAATCTTCAGAGTTTTTACCGAGACGCTATCCCAACTTTTTGAGTGTCAAGTAGCATACAAAGGATGTCAATACTGACCTTGAGAATGATGAAATTGTCCAACTTGATCCGACCAGCCAAACATTCTGCCCGACGGAAGAATTCTACTGCATATTCACAGGGAATTGTTTTCATAAAACCTCTAACTTGTCTGTCTGTACAGTCACGGTACCAACTTGTCTTTGAAGTGGGCTACGTCCATAGCAACAACAGCCACGGCAAACGGTGGTAGGGAGAACCTTCTTGCTTTGAGCACTACTATGCCTAGTATCCCTCAATCGGGTTTATTGTGCAATTTTTTGACTAAATTTTGGGGAGCTGCAAAGGCACAGACTATTGGACACGATGAGGCAGTCAGCACAGAACATGGTGGAGAAGCTCATGTACATTAAGTGCCTATGTGCTTGATGCGTTGAGGCAATTGGTGCTGGTGCCATCTTGATCAACAATTCTGAAAAGTTATATTGTGCCGATTATATCCTGGCCCACTGGGAGAAAAAGGTGGGTCTGCTGAGACTCTGGCTGTGGCTATGAGGTGTAGCAAGTCGAGAATCAAGATGGAATACATAGGTGCATGAAGAATTGCAATTTCAATGAGGAATGAAGGTATCTGAGTCTTGTTTGTCACTGTAGATATTTGGATTGGTTGAATAAGGAGCCAATAGAATTGAATGCATGTACAAATTTGAGAATAAAGAGAGCTAGTACTGCCGTCATCATTGTTGTGTTGAGAGGGTCAGAGGTCACAAACTCTGACTCGCGCATCCTTCCTTTCCTCCGGCGTTTAAAACTCTCCTATTTTCTCTTCCGACCTTTCTGACTCACAATAGGTACGCTCAAAGTTACAGGACCTACAGTCGTAGGTTGTAGGTCATACCCGTAGTTTATCATGTAAGCTGCCCAGGCCCATGGCAGCAGATCCAAATATAGTAAGAGCAGCTGCTGGGCATGACAATCAATCAATCGATAACTCTTTCACTTCCTTCATGTGAAATCCTCACTGTACACTTCATGACAAGTATGAGCAGAAGTACATCATGCTTATGGCTCTTTGCGAACTCCTCTGGAACCCCCAAGAGCCTCCTGACATTAACACACTCCTTCAAAATCTTACTTTTAATATCATGGTCCTACAATCAATACAAAACGCCTGTTATCTACATGCTTGAACCAAGATCCCAAAGCATGGCCAGCTTCATCTTGCATGGCAGTATGCTGCTGACCCCAATCTTCATCTCTGATTCGAAAATATGCTTCATGTCTCACCTCTTGTCTTTGATGTCATTCATGCTCTGATTAAGGATCATTTGGCATTCCAAAATAACTCCCAGAACTCCCAAACACCAGTCAACATCCAACTTGCAGTCACTCTTTATTGACTTGGATGATATGGAAATGGAGGATGCCTGGAAGATATTGCACGAATGGCTGGCATAAGTGAGGGTAGTGTTGTAAATTACACTAACTGTTGCTTTGATGCCATTGAGTCACTCCATGACATCTTTGTACAGCCACTTACTGAAGAGGAGAAGGAATTGGAGAAGAAGTGGATGGAGAATCATTTGGGGTTTGGAGGTTTGTGGTGGAAAGGCTATCTGATGTATAATGGTACAATTGTTGTGCTCTATACATGGCCTGGATTGAATGGCTCTGGATACTATACGAGGAAGGCAAATTATGGGTTAAACGTACAGGTGTGTTGGCCTTCTTGAGCAGTATAGTTGTTTAGTAGATTGATTCTTTTGAACTTAGATTGGAAATGCACCATCCAACCTCCGTATTGTTGACTATTCAACAGGGCATACTGGATCAGCTCATGATTCAGCTGCATTCAAGTACACAACTTCCTATCGCTATCCTCTTCTTTTTAGAGGAGAGGAGTTTGCTTGGGCTGACTCTGCATATCGGGTGAGCCCCCGAATGATTCCTGTGCACAAGCGACCTGCTTCAAACCAGGATTACAATGCATACTTTGATTGTCATGTCTCTTCATTGCATGTTCACTCTGAACATTGTATGGGAGCATTGAAGCAGCGGTTTCAGTGTCTTTGAGGTCTTCAAGTCAGCATCAACTCTAAAGCTGAGCATTTGGAAGCATGTTGTTGGATTCATATCTGCATCATCCTTCATAATCTATGTATAGATGTTGATGGTGGGCAGAGCCATTTTGCAATAGCACAGAGCTATATGGAATCTGGTCTTGGAGATGGTGTGGGTGGAACTGGTGATGAAGAAGATGAATCCTATATTGCAGACCAGGCTGGTGAAGTCAAAAGGCAACAACTAGTTAAAGAGCTGGCCACTATAAAGAACAAAAACTTTGTATTTCCTTCAAACTATCTACCAGATTTATAACTAGATATGTAACTAAAAAGCATTGTAAAGTAATGGTAATCAAGTTTTTCAATGTCAAATGAGGTATCTAATTATCCTCCTCAATGTCCCAAGAAGGTGAGGCAGCACGAGTAGACCTTACTGGAGAAGATGGTGGTGTTGGGGTCTTCTCATACACCTTCAACTTCTTGTCAAGACGGTGAATCTTCTCTCTAGCTTCCTCCACTGTATACACATCTGCCTGAAGCAGTTTGATAACAGTGGCCTTTTCACTGCGGTAGTGGTTGTGACTCTTCTCCCTCTTGTCAGTCTCAGCAACCTTTTCAGCAGTGGCCTGCTGCTGAGAGGTAGAGACATGCTGTCTGTATAGAAGTCAGATGTAGTTGAAATCAAGGTACTCAACACATACTGGTATATGTCACCAAGAAGCTCATCTAACTCTCGTTTCTTTGGCAGCCTGGAGATAGATGCAAGTGCAGCCATCTGACTAGCTGAGAGCATTGACTGAGGAGGGGGTGTTGCCATCTCTGAGGCTGAAGACAGTGAACCAGCAGAAGGTGTCCACTCAACAGGAGTAGCCAGTAGTGCTGATGGTGAAGTTTGACCTTCAGGTGCTGGAGGGGGCTGATTATGAAGCACTGGGTCAATAAGCTCATCTGGTATGGTGTTATCTGGCTGCTGGAGTAGGATTGTCTGACGCCCATAAGGTGTTATGCCTGTTGTGACTGCAGGAGGTGTGATGTTTGCTCGAGTAGAGAGAATATGATGGAGGTGGGGGAAGAACTTGAAGTCCTTGACAATCTCCTCTATATAAAGCATATCAATATGGCATAATATGAAAAAGAAATAAACATACTCCAAATGTTTTCTGCTTCAGGAGGGGTATCATGGTCAGGACCTTCAGGAGGGATGTAGAAATCAAGTGATATAGTGTTGGACTCCTGATTATCATTATCATCTTGATGGACACCTTTGCCAGTCTGTCTAAGACATGTGGCATGTTTCTGATAGGTACCATGTAACCTAGGAAATGTTTAGAAAACAGCATAATAGTATCAAAATACATCACAGACTCATCTCATTTAGACTTGCAGCACTCACTGGTCTTAGTTGGGTCTGTTTCCGAATATTTGGGCCATACTTCTGCACCAATAGACCAGAAAACCTTTGCCTTCAAATCCCCGCTTGAATTCTGATAATTATGTCAGTAGAAGAATGAAATGCCATAAACTATGACACTCACCTCACCCTTCTCCTTCCCAACAATCACTTTCATCTGTGCTGGGAGCTCAATGGCATGAATCAGCTTCCAAATCTTCTCATGATTGTTGGCAGCCCATTGGAAAGTTGGTAAGGATGTGGCTTTATTTGGGGCACAGGACTTTTTCCGAGATGTTGACATGATAATAAATATCTGAAATGAGTGTTGGGTGGCTCAAATAAGCTTTAAAGAAAGTCAAAGGAGGGTTTGTCACATGAGAACAGAAAAATGAAGGCACATGGCTAGAGTCACAATATGTCACATTGATTTGGCCCAGTATCTTGCTGGCTTACATGATAAACTACGGGTATGACTGTAGGTCCTGTAACTTTGAGCATACCTAATGTTTGTAAGCACAGCTTTCCCATTTAATATTTCAAGATGTAACCATATATTTGTTTTGCTAGTGGTATGTCCTTCAAAACTGGTTCTATGAGGTTGGCCCAGGTCCAAGCCCATCTGCTGCATGCAATAGAGAGAAGGAAGAAAGTGCACAACTGAAATCTGCTCTTTTCCCAAGCTATCATGGATACTACGATTGCCCTTCTCCCAGTTGTCCAGGCCAGTAGAAAAATTCTAGCCATCCTTGCAGAACATCATGGTTACCTCATCAGTAACTGAGCTTCAACAGTCAATCACTGGCTGGAAGACAGTCATTCAAGTGAAGAATCGGACTGCACCATCTACCACTCCCACAGAAGATGCTTCTCGCAAAAGAGGCTCGATTCTCTGGAACATCATCTTTATCTCCAAAAGGTCGACAACTCTCAATGCAGAGACTACCTTACGATTCTTACCTCCATTCTCCTGTCCAAAATCAACCTCAACTGTGATAGATGCTCAGCATAGCCAAGGCTCAAGTCTGCGAAGTATCCTCCAGTTTTTGTGTGGTCGCTCATCACTCTACACCCTCCACAGAAAGGGGTGCAGCAGCAGGCAGCAAAAGCTCAGGTTATCGCTCCACCTCACCACAGACACCTTCACCCAGCAAGCTACCTTGCTTAACTCTGATGCTTCATTTTGGAACGAATTGCTCGTCATTTTTCTGTAATCCTGCTTGCAGCATGAAGAGCAGGAACATGCTTCATGCTGCCCCTCCTTTCACCAGTCACTATGTACGACATGACCAGAGAGCTTTTCCCAGAGCTACAACCAATGGTGTCAGAGCGTTCCAATGGATGCTCAACTGTCTGATTCACCTGTCGAATTGGGCTCTTGGTGCCAAACAAGGTTTTCAAGCTCGTAAGGAGAAGACAGAGGCCTTTGGCTGCAGCGATTACTGCTGCAAAAGTTTCATGGGGAACTGGCATGCCACCAACCCTCTGACTTGGTGATACTGTGCCGAGTGGTGGCAGGGAATACTCTTTCTGTGAGCGCTACTAGGACGTGGGTAACTGCAAAGGCGCAGGCCATTGAGCATATTAAGGGCAGATAATGTGAAACACGGCGGACTCTGGAGGTTCAAGGACGTCGATGGATGTTTGATTCAAGTCATACTCTCTTTCCTCTCATTCCTTTATGCTCGTTTCTCTCATTCATCATGGACAACATCATCTGAACTTGGACAATTTTCTGCGCATGTATGTATCTCTGACAGACACATTATCATTATCGTACCCTGTAGCATCATAGTTTACTTGTTTATATTCATTATTTCATATGTGATGTATAATATGAAGAAATGTTGGATACCATTCTGTAGGTGCGACTACTAGTACAAAAGCATAAGGTACATTGACTGCGTAAGTATTTGCACTTATGACAAGGTGTAGAGTACAGTACTGGTGTATTCATACAAGCAGCGCGAACAACTCATGATTCGCGATCAAAAAAATGTGGACTCGGACTGGGTGAGTTCACATAAAGACATGAGAGAACACAAACACTTGAGGTATCATCCAAAGTTGTGCTTTTGAGGTAGAAGTATGGGTCCTATTGATGCCAGTTAGGTTGGGATTACAGCATGACGAGAAAAAAAGGCCAAAGACTCACTAGTTGGTGTTGAACAACTAAATTAAGCTGTTCCTCGATATCGTATCCTGAATCTGAGGATGAGATGAGAAAAAGCATGTCCCAAAACCTTTCTGGAAAGCATTGGATGGCATAGCGACATCTGTTGACCTCTAAATTCATCTCCTGAATTAAGAAAGCCAAGCATAGACCTTCAACTTACCACTAGTCAGCATCTCTGATCCTGGACTTGGTCTTAGCATGTGCAAAATGCAAAAGATAATAAGTCAATTTAGGAGGGAAATACATGGAGCGATGGTGACGACAGTAAAGAAAAGGCCATCCCATGGCACTGCTTGGCGAGAAGCATCAAGCCCAAACAGAATCAACACAGGATGGAAAAGACGGTGAACCATTGATGACAGTACGTATGTACAGAAGTACTACAGTTCAACCAGAGATGTCAGCATGATACAGGAATGTATAATTGGTAAAAGCTCACTGGCAATTGGACTAGAAAATTACCTCCCTCATACACAGTATATCTTCTTCAAGGATCTTCCATAGTCCAAATCGTTCAGGCTCCCCATCCATGCAGTGCTCATCAAAAAAGTTGCATCTTCATCTATTCTGCACTGTCCTTCAAGTTCTGTGACAATTGCCTTCAGCACTTCTGCTTGCTTGGCGAGAACCTCCCTTCAAAAACCTTCATGTACAAATTCCTTGAACCTTGATTGATTGGCACAGAAAGCCAATTCAAGTCTATTGATTGCTGTTTTTCTTTGATAGGCAGGGCCTTGACGCCAAAAACACTCAGCACCGAAAAGAACATCTGTTTCAGGCACCCTCTGGTCATTCGAGCCACAGACTCGTCTATTTCCATTTCCAATATCATTTAAATCTGACATTTGCCATTGACCTACCTTGAGAGAACCAAAGTATCCATGATAGCTGAAAGCTGGACCTCACTTGATCTGCGCATGTGCAACTCTGCACATTTGGCATGCGCAGTGGAAAAAGGCTGTGGTCCACCACAGGCACATTCATAGTTGACAACTGTAGTCTTGAGATGTGCAGGCGATGGAATGAGTGTGAGAGATACATTGAAGGATGTTGAAAGATTCTTCTGAGTGGGTGGAGGGAATAATCCCATTTCAGGGGCAGATGGGTCCTGTGGATGACAACGTAGTCTAAAACTCTATGTAAGTATCTACCTGGCAGAAAAATGAAATAAATGATGCACCTGTCTTCATAAGATTCCTCATGCCAAACCCATTGGAGTTGAATTGACTTCTCATCCTTCCCAGATACCAAATACACCATGAGTGTCATACAGAGACTTGTAGTGATCTAGACATATCACTCTGCAGCCTAGTAAGTCTTCCGAGTGACTGGGTGGAACAGGAGAGATCCATCCAAGATTGTAATGGCTTGGAAGAGTTGATCCAAGAACTCTGATTGAGATGGTGTTGGGCTGAGAATCCAGGTTGAGGAAGTCATGGCCAGTTCAGATGTGCCAATGACACCTTGGATTTCCTTTGTTGCAGAAAGATCAAAGTCAATTCGACGGCGAATATCTGAGTCGCATATTTGCATATTTGTAGAGTGGCATGGTTGAAAGTCCCTAGGAGTGCTCTTTTGATAAGCAGTCGATTGTGGGATTTTTGGCATCGATAGTCGCCGAAAAGGAGTTTTCAAGGAAAGCGAATGAGGTCATGTGACCTCATCGCTTCCTTCTCTTCTCTCGTGTCAACCATCCTTGGAGACTCAAGCAGAGAGCTTGAGACTCTCCTCACATCAGCAAAAACCAGAAAGTGCTATAACCTAGCTCCAGAGGGGTTATAACCTGGTGGTAGCCTGGTTTGTGGGGGTTATAACTGGTTTTAAGGGTCATAATACCCTGCAGGTTGATTATAAACTCTGGGGAACTCATTATAGCACTACATGGTTTTTGCTGATGCACATCTCTCTTCTCAACTCTTTCCAATTTCCAGTTCACATCGCACAACACACGTTCCTTCTTGACCCCCTTTATGGCTTTCAGCTCATGGCACTCCATGACTCCTTTGCACAACACACCCACATTGGAACAACCCAAGGCATGGCCTCAGACAGCAATAATGATACCCCCATTCGACTGCCAACTCCATGCTCGGAATCAGGCTGATCAGGCAAGAGATCTGTCCCTGGGCCTCTCATTGATTCTCCCCACACCCTGCAACACACAAGCCAACCACCTTCCCCCAACCATGAACCAAGCGTTGGATTTGGAGGACCTTGACATTAGAGAACAGCTGGCAACCAAGAACCTCACCCAGATCAACACATCTCTGGACAGGCTTCAGGCCCAGAATCAACAAGACCAAAGAGATGTGATGAGGATCAGCAGAGAGTTGGAGCAGATTGCAGAGGAAGGAAGAGAGGCAATTGAGATAGAGCCAGCCATGAGACATGCCACACTGGAGGAGGTGAGCAAGGATGAGAATGTGGAGGAGGAGCCCAAGATCTTACAGATAAACCTCAACCACCTCCAACAGCTGCACAATAGGAAGCTCAAGGGCAAAGGAAAGGCCCCTGTCAATAACATCACTAGTGATGATGAGCTTGTACAGACATTCATTGAAGACATCGTGAAGATGACAGGTAATGACACTACTGACAACAACACCCTGCTATTGCTGCCCAACCTGGTGACACAACCACCCCTGACACCTGCTTGACCAGCCAGCACCTTCCATTCCAAATGCACCTTGGGATCTATTGCTACCTCAAATGACATGCCTGCTGCTTGCCTAACCACAGGTGGCAGAACTATGGGTCCTGTTACATTACTTGCACAGCAATGACAACTACTCAACACCACTATAACGTAGCGATTTTAAGTATCAAGGTTCAAGTTTGAGTCACTCAGGTAAACTGAGGTTCAGAAGGTTTGGATGTTGCTTAAGACACAAGTTGATTTAACTAGGTCAAACTGAAGAGCTATGACCCAGTATGTATCTACTTATATACATCTATTGTATCTAGTCATTTGTACTATATAGAACATCTTAGAATATGATGGAATGAAGAATGACTAATACATGGAAGTTGAAATAAACAGATAGAAAAGAGAATGAAGTCATACCAATGTTATTGAAAGAAACAGATAGAAAACAATGGAAACAGATTAGATTAACTAAAAGGAGAACAGGAAAGGTGTAAGTGTCCAGATGTCGATGAGAAGCATATGTGAGTGTTAAACAATAAAGTATGGCATCAAAGAAAAGGAAATTTGTAACATTACCCCCTGGTTAGGTGTGAGTCTCTATACTCACTATAGGCACTCCTGCAGCTAGCCATTCTCCATGAAATTTGGCAGGTTGAACTCAGTAAAACATTCTTGGTCCTTCAGGTTCTTCTATGTCTACTATGAAAGAGGGAGTTCCTAATATGCCCCCTGAAGGTCTAGGATTCTCCATCTCCATAGACCTTGTTGTCCCAGTTCATATCATCCTGGATATTGTTGTCAGAAGATGAATGACAGCAAGTATTGTGTCATCTCAAAGTTCTACAAGACCTTCTTCACTCACCATAGTCTCAAGTGAGATGTCCAGCCACAGCAATCCTGCAGACTGGACAACTGTAGTCCCAGCAGTCAACGGTGCAGTGGTTGCCCAATTGGCACACAGGGCATTCAGTGTTTCATACACCTTGGCTGTCAGTGCCTTGGGATGCGGCATAGGAGGCCTCAATCTGGCACTTTGTTGCAAGGCTCTGTCTTCCAGTGCCTTGTCCTTGATGTCTCAAACTGATATGGTAGGGTTGATTCATGTCTGGGTTGATTGGTACAACAGGAGAGGGCTGGTTGGAGGGGTGGGGCTTGTTTCTTGGAGGGGAGAGTCTTGCATTTGTGAAAGTACTGGTTGATGGATTGGTGGAGTCAGAAGAGGGGGTGTTAGAGATAGTTGTGTCAGTGGGGTTGAGGGTTCTGGACATCGGGGGCAGGGTTGCTGGGGGTGATACATTTGGGAAGAGCAGAGCTCATTTGGATGCTCTGGAGATTGTCAACTCTGGGGAAGAGCTTTGGAGGAGTTTGTCGACAGGATTGGGGAGTGGAGGATAGACAAGGGTTTGCTTGTCAGGAGGTAAGGATGCTGTTCCTGCTCCTCTGGAATTGGGGCTAGATACATCCATGCCTGGGGTTGGGTTGGTCTGGGTGAGAGCAGATGTTTATTGTTGGAGTTCAAGAAAGTATTGTCTGTGAGCAACCTCAATCGCTCTTCTAAGTATGCTTTAACCCACTGGGTTTCAGCTATTGATTATGTGAAGAGTTGTATCTCTTCCACAACACCAGATAGTGTGTTGGTTTCTTGTTCTTCCCCTTGAGTCTATGTCCAATGATTGCTTCGACTTTGAATTCCTCTTGTCCTTCTACTATGTCCAGTGGAGGTTCTAGAAAGTTCAGTCCATGGATTTCATTCTCCTTGTATGGCATAAGAAGCCTGGTGTGGAAAATGGAGTGGATTCTCCATTGAAATGGAAGCTTCAACTTGTATGTTACCAGGCCTAGAATCTCTTCTATTTTGAATGGTCCTTTGTGTTTTGGGGATAGTTTTGGAGATGGATAACCAAGTGACAGGTTCTTCTCTTCCAATCAGACCTTCTGACCTTTTTTGAACTTATCGAAGTTTCTTCTGTTCCTTTCCTTGACTCTTCAAGTGGCAATATCCAACAGAGCTGACGTTTCTTCTCTCAGCCTTTTTAGCTCTGAAATCCTTTGTTCAATGGACAGAACAGAAGATCTGTTGAAGATTGTAGGAAGGGGTCTTGGGTGATAGCCCATCGTGAGATAGAAAGGGCTTTGTTGGGTTGTAGAGTGAGTTCTGGAATTATGCACAAACTTGGCGAAGTGGAGTAATTCCTTCCATTTGGTCTGTTCTTTTGCACAAAAGAACTGTAGGTAAATTTTAACTTCTTAATTGACCCTTTCAGTTTCCCTGTCGGTTTGTGAATAATAAGTGGTACTTAGCATTTGTTTAATCCCAAGTATCCTCCCTATTTCTTTGAATACTTCTGCTGTGAATCGTGGGTCTTGATCAGAGATTATTTTGTCTGGTAGTCCAAAGTGTTTGTAGACATGTCAGAATAGAAGTTCTGCTGTTTCAGTTGCATTGGTCTTTTTCTTGCATGGGATGAAAATCACCCCCTTCATAGCTGCATGGTCAACCACAACCATTACAGAGTCCATGCCATCTACTTCGGGTAAATCTGTAATCAAGTCCATTATAATAATTTGGAAAGGCAATGCATCTTTATGCCCTCCTATAGAGTGTAATGGGACCTGTGTTGGATGCATGTTTACCTTCATTTGCTGGCATGCTGCACATCCATCAACAAATGTCTTGATGAACTTTGTCATCTCTAGCCACCAATAGTCTTTCTGTATCTGATTCAGGGTATTCCATTGTCCAGGGTGACCATGTGGGAGTGCCTCATGAATAGTTTTGACCAGATGTCGATGCAAGGTTTTGTCGTTGGGAATGTAAAGTCAGTCTTTGTAGAATAGAAGGTCATTTTCTATTCTTCAATCCTGTAATGACGATTTGATCAGTGGCATTCCTTGTTTAATCAGACTTTCTAGTGTCATCTGATGGAACTCATCCTCTGGCATTGCCTTTTCCAGCATCTCTTTCAGCTCTGTATTGATGTCATTGATGAATAACTTATCTGGAAGCATTATGATGTTCTCATTGTCATTATCTTCATTGTCTACCAAATCTGGTCATTGTGACAGTGTGTCAGACTGTACCATCTTTGTTTCTGGAACATGAACCAATTGTAGATCAAATTGAGTTAAGAACAGGCTCCATTGCACTTGTCTTTGGTTCAGCTTCTGTGCTGTTTGGAAGTAAGTAAGGTTCTTGTGATCAGATAGGATTGTCACTGGGTGTGCTCTGCTGAGAAGGTAATGCTGCCATGCCTTTAAGGCATTAACAATTGCCAGAAGTTTCTGATTGTAGATTTTGTAATTTTGTTCAGTTGGAGTTAGTGTATGTGAAATGTAGCCACATGGGTGTAGTTCTCTGTCTGATCCTTTCTGTCACAATACTGCTCCCATTGCCCATTTTGATGCATTGGCTTTGATTATGAACAGTTGATTGTCATCTGGCATCTTCAGGATTGGTTGTTGCAAGAACTTTGCTTTTAGGACATCAAAAGCTATTTGGCAGTGCTTTGTCCAATTGAAGGTGGTGCCTTTCTTTGTTAGATTGTGCAAGGGTCACACCAGTTTGGTGTATTTTCCTATGAACTTCCAGTAGAAATTGGTGAACCCTAAAAACGATCTTACACCTTTGACTGTCTTTGGTGCTTCCCAATCCTTTATTCCAGCTAACTTCATTGGATTCATCTAGATGTGTCTGGGTGTAATCACTATTCCCAAAAAGAGAGTTTTTGTCACTTTGAACTTGCATTTTTCCAGTTTGAGAAAGAGGTTGTTTTCTTGTAATCATTCTAGAACATGTTGAGTGCAGAGTTGATGAATTCTTTGTTTATCTGAAAAGATCAGGATATCGACCATATATACTACACACCATCCTTTGTTGATGAAGTCCTTCAGAATGTTGTTTATGAAGGCTTGGAACGTGGCTAGGGAATTTGTTAGTCTGAAGAACATGACTGTTGGTTCGAATAGACCCCTGGGGATTTTGAAAGCCACTTTCCACTAATCTCCATCTTTTGATTCTGATGTTGTTATACCCATTTCATAAGTCCAACTTTGTGAAGACTTTGGGATTTTTTAACTTGTCAATAAGATCGGTGACCAATGGAAGGGGGTAGTGGTTCTTGATTGTTCCATTGTTTAGATCTCAATAATCTTGACAAGGCCTCAGGGCTCCTGTTTCCTTTTTTGCTACAAAGAAGAAGGGTGATGCCATAGGAGACTTTGATGGTCAGATATATCCTTTCTGGAGATTTTTGTTGAGGAACTTGTCCTGTTCAATCCTCTCTTTTGGTGATAATGAGTAGACCTTGCAGTCTCTTGGCTTGAAATCTGGTTTTAGGTCTATAGCGTGGTCATAGAGTTGAGAGGGAGGAAATTGTTTGGCTTTCTTCTTCTCGAATCTGTTGATGTAATCAGAGAGATATGGTGAGATAAGTTCCTCCAATGGTTTTGCTTTGACCTCATGAGCTTGTGCCAGGACTTGAGAAGCAGACAACTTAGTATTGATTCTGATTTTGTCACTATCCTCCTCCCTATAAATGAAGGATTGAATCAATACTTCATTATTGTCGACCTTGTCTAGTACTCCAGTAAATGGCTTTATTGGTCTTCGCACCATTACTTTCTGTTTCAGTCTGAATCTAACAACCCTGGTGACCCAGTTTATATCAGAGTTGTGATCCTGTAACCATAGTAGTCCAAGGATGAATTGTTCTGGGCCTAACCCCAAGATCAGAAGTGTTTCCATCATAGGTCTATCACCAATGGAGAAATCTATTGTGACTAAGTGTGTGATCCAGCTGGTTTTATTCCGTATGCCATCAATGTTGTATATCTTGATGGGCTTTTCTAGTTTTGTCTATGGCTTTTTGATGTGCCATGCTTCTTCTTTGCTGATGAAGTGCCCTCCTGCTCCTGAGTCAATCAGGGCTTTTCCTTTGATGATTTCTGTCCCAATGTTGTACATAAGAGGGATATGTATAGAATTTCTTTTCAACTTAGCTAGTACAATGTTCAAGATCGTAATTGCTGGCAGGAAGAGTGTTGGCCTCTTCCACCCCTTTAAAAACCCTCCTTTCCCATAAGATCCAAGATCTCTTTCTGTTCTGCCTCTTCTTGTTCCAATACAATCAACTTGATCTTGGTAAAAGCTTCTCATGCAGAGAGCTTCTTCAGTTTGGGTCATGGTTGATTTGCTTGACCATCTTGTCCCTTAGATGGGAAATCTCATGAGATGTGACTGGTCTGAGCGCATTGGAAGCACTTCTCTTGAGCAAGGTAATTTTTCTTGTCAGACTTGGACAAGACTCAATTAATCACTGTCTCTTTCTCCTTTTGTACTATCTTCAGCTTTATGGTCTCTTTCGGAGCTCTCCTTCTCTTTGCAGCCATTGCCATTTTGTACTGATTGTCATATTGGATCACAAGTCTGTACCATTCATCCAGAGTCACTGGTGCTCCCTCCAATCAGAGCATTAACTTGTCCTGAAGAGAAGCAGAAAGTCCTTCTCTAAAAATCTTCATCAGCACAGCATCATCATATCCAGTCTCCATGGTGAGGAGTCAGAAGTCATGAACATAATTGTCTGCTCTGTCCTTTATTCGAAGATCCTTGATCTTCATCTGAGCCTCTCCAGCTGTATTAATTGGCTGCCATGTTGTTCTGAACCTACTCTTAAAGTTGGTTCAAGTTTCTTCAGCTGCCTTCTTCTTTTCTTCTTCGTCATTGTCTTTGGGGAACAATTTCAACTGCTCTGCTATCTTCTACTTCTGAGTTCACCCTTGGAGAAGAGAAAGGAGAAACATCTTCTTCTTCTCATTGGTGTTGTACTTTGTTGGATTCATTTGAAAATAGAGTTTGAGGTTGAGAAGGAAGCATCTGGTGTCTTTATAGTCTCCTTTGTAAACTTTGGGGATTAGCGTCTTGCCATTTTCATCTTTCTTGTCGCTCATCATGTCAATTACTGAAGTGGCGATGGTCATAGCCCACTTTTCTTTGTCTGTCTCCACCTTTGGTTTAAAATCTGTTGGAGTGCTAGTGCTGGGAGTTGTCATTTCTAGTTCTGAAGGGGTTCAGAATAACTCTCTGAGTCCTTCTAGAGATTCTGATTCTGGTAAAGACTTAGCTTCAGGTTCTTCTTCGGATTGTTCAGATAGTTCTTGGAGACTTTGGACTGCTCCTCCTTATTGGCTATGAGTAATCCTTTATGGTGTTCTTGCAGGGTCTTCATTCAATAGCTGTTCGGCTACTTCAAGCTGTTTGTTGAGTTCAGTTTCTTCTTGTGCCATAAGGTGGGCTCTTAGTGGCATCATGGTTCGGTTTGGAGGTGATGCCTAAACCTTGATAGGTTGGCAATGATCAGCTTGACCTTTTGTTACATTACTTGCACAGCAACAGCAACTACTCAACACCACTATAATGTAGTGATGTTAAGTATCAAGGTTCAAGTTCGAGTTGCTCAGATAAACTGAGGTTCAGAAGGTTTGGACATTGCTTAAGACACAAGTTGATTTAACTAGATCAAGCTGAAGAGCTATGACCTAGTATGTATCTAGTTGTTTGTACTATATAGAATGTCTTAGAATACGATGGAATGAAGAATGACTAATATATGGAAGTTGAAAGAAACAGATAGAAAAGAGAATGAAGTTATACTGATGTCATTGAAAGAAACAGATAGAAAACAATAGAAACAGATTAGATTAACTAAAAGGAGAACAGGAAAGGTGTAAGTGTCCAGATGTCAATGAGAAGCATATGTGAGCATTAAACAATGAAAGTATGGTGTCAAAGAAAAGGAAATTTGTAACAGGTCCCACAGTTTCACAGCCTCCTTGTGTACACCTCTCAGGTGAGGAAGGGTCTGGACTCCCAGTTCAATGCTCACTTGAGCTCACTTCTGCCTTCTCAGGTCCTCAGGCTCGATATGACACCCAGCAGGGTATCTTGGCAGCCAGGCAGGTCATAACAGAAGGCAGTGTGTTTACCATGGCTCATCAGCCTGTGACACACATTTGCTAATGCTTTCCACAGAGCCTCAGACCCTCCAGGTGCCAGGTGACTCCCAAAGAAATGGCCTGACCACAGCACAGAGTTCGAAGGCTGATGCAGAAGACAGAGATCACTGCCTGCTCACATCTCAATACAGAGCTTGGACAGCCAAAGACAATAAGGTCTTGCATTACACATTCCCCTTATCTTCCACCTTGCTGCCCATCCCAGGTCTGGCTTCATCCTTTCTTCCCAAACCCAGCCACACAGGAGCCAATGCTCCCTCTGAAGGAGATAGTCCGAAGCCAAAGTCAAAGCATAAGAGTTTAGCCCACATGCTGTGGCTAGCTCTGGCTAGCCTCCTTGGGGGCGACAACTCCAGTGATGAGAGTGGGGAGGAGGAACTGGCAGGGCTATCTGACTGTCCCACAAAGAAGTAGAAGTTTATACACTGCCTGGTCAACCCCTTTACCATGCCTCATTCAGTCACAGTATCCAAGATCAGCTGCACAGCCAACTTGCTAGTAGTTCATCAACTCCACAGCGGCTGGATCTCCTGGATTGTGCTGGCATACTTCACCCCAACCTTCACCCAGAACAGAGTAACAGATGTTGACCCCAAGGAGAAGCTACCCAACATTAACATTGAGTCTGTTGACCTCAGTACCTTCATCACCATTGCTGGCACCATGCCTCAAGTTATCCTGGACTACTACATCCCTTCCAATGAACACCAGCCACACTCTGAAATTGCTGCTGCCATCGCTGAGATGCTTCACATATTGTTCATTACGATTACCTCCAGGCAGGACCTTGTTCAATACTTCCTAGTGTACCATGAATATGCCTACTGCTCCATTCTGAACTGGCACCAAAACAAGCTAGCAAATGTGAGGCTTGACATCTGGGATGAGGGATTATACCTGTGGATCATGCAGGAGCTCCAGTACATGGGGGTTGTGACATGTTACTATGCTCAGCTTGGCCAGTTTAACACCCAGGCCTCAGCTCCACACCAAGCCACCAAAAGGCCTCTAGGACAACTCCAGTTCCAAGTGGCAGGTCGCCAAGCTTGATTCTTTCAGTCTGACTTGTCACAGAAACTAGCAAATCCCAACATCTGCTGGCTGGGGGGGAGAGCATGCAACCATGGCTCATACTATGAACACACCTGACAGAATGGGGACCTGGTCTGGCATATTGGAGAAAAATTCTCACAGAACTATGTTGATAAGGACAACAGAAAGCTCTGCATCAGCTTTAACAGGATTGGTAGATGCAGGAATGGTTCATCCTGCCGTTTCTTCTATGGATGTGGTGTTTGCCTGCAACCAAACCACAACTCCTAAACTCACCTGTGAGAACCTTTTTCCAATCATCATGTGGCTGAAACACAATGTCTGGCACAGCGTGTTGGAGGAGGCAGGCCTCCTCTCTACCTATGCAGACATACCTATTGGACTGGCTCAAGGCTTTCACATTGGTCTTGAAAATTACAAACTTGATCACACATTCATTTCCCCCAACCACTTCACCACAAAGGCAGAGGCCTCTATCATTTGAGCAAAATTCTTGCAGGAGGTGGCATTAGGTTGTCTCTCTCCTGCTTACCACTCTTCCACTCTAGAATCCCTCATTGGACCTTTCCACATGGTGCTGATGGTGGTTGTTGAGCAGAAACCTGGAAAGTTCTGCATAGTCATTAACCACTCCTTCCTGAAGCCCCTTTCTGGCACCTCACACAAGAAACCTCCCCCACCCTCTTCAGAGACCATCATAGTCCCAGAACTAACCTCCATCAACCCCCTCATTGACTCTGACTGCTATCCCTGCAAATGGGGCACATTCTCAGAATGTTACCTTCTAGTAGCTGATGCACCCCTTGGCACAGAGGCTGCAGTTTTCAATGTGGATGCTGCCTTCTGTAACATTCCAACACATCCTGACGACAGATGATTTACAGCCCTCATGATTGACAGCCTTGTTCACCTGGACCAGGCACTAAACTTTGGTGTGGCCTCCTCTCCCAGCATCTGGGGCCAGGTAGCTGATGTGATGGCAGACATCTACCTACAACATGGTGTCCAAGCCCTTATCAAATGGGTTGACAACTTCATGTTCTTCTGGTTCCCTTCTCACTCAGTCAATGGCACATATGAGTACCCTTACAATGCTGACCTGATCTGGGGAATAGCAGACCAGCTAGGCTGGCCCTGGGCCCCAGATAAGTTCAAGCCATTCACAGGTTCCTTCTAGTATATCAGCTTCCTCTGGTCCCTGAGAGATAAGACCATCCAGCTCCCTGACAACAAGAAAGAGAAATACCTCACAAAGTTACAGTTCTGGCTCTCGGAATCACACTGTTCACACAAAGAGGCTGAATCTCTCATCAGCATGCTCAACCATGTCACACTGGTCGTCCCAGATGGTAGATCCTGACTTGTCAAACTATACAAATTCAGAGCATCCTTTCATACAACCCAGTTCACAACATCAGCTGTTTGACACAAGATCAGACCTAACCTCAAGAATGACCTCAAATGGTGGGAACAGAGGCTACACCAAGACTTTGTCAGGATGCACATTCTACGCCCTCCACTGCTCTGCAACACCAAGTTATTTGTTGATGCTTCCACTTCCTGGAGGATAGGTCTATTTATTGATGACAGATGGCTTGCATGGGAACTCAAGCAGGGATGGAGATCCAATGGCAGAGAGATAGGCTGGGCTGAAATGGTTGCTATAGAACTTACAATATGAACACTCATCTCTTCTCACCTCACAGACTGGCATGTCATTATCAGATCAGACAATCAAGGTGTTATAGGAGCCCTATGCAGCAGTTGATCCTATAGCACCCAACAGAATCACATCTTATGCAGAATTGTGGAGCTGATGCAAAGTCATAAACTGTGGATCATGATGACATACATCAACACAAAGGATAACCTGGCAGACACTCCATCTTGTGGGATATTTCCACCAAAGTCTTCTCTTCACCTACACCCCCCAGCAGTACCCCACCATCTCCATCCACTCATACACAATTCAGTACAATACAGTGACACCCACCTCTTCTGATACTAAAATTATGTATACAATAACATTGATCTCTTACGAACTTCCAGTCCCCACATAATCATATCCAGATATTTTCTACTGTTATACTCCCCTTAATGGTCACCCCCACCTTGCACCTTACTTTCATGATTCTAATGTAGCTACAAAATATATATATATATTGAAAGAGTCAGCTGACTATATGACAGTGTCATGCAATATGACTCAATGTTTTGGAGAAACCTGAATGTGAACATCCTCTCACCATCACCACCATTGTCACTACCACAGATACACATCCTACAACTTTCCCAGCAATCTCCAGCATGTGCCACATGCTTCATTACCCTTACAAGTGACACTCTGAGATATCGCCCACTGAAATCGCACCGCTGACATTGCCACACACAGTGTGATGCACACTTGCTTATTCAACTCCCAGACTTCATGTTCTCCCATGCTCACACAGGCAGCCAAACAACTTGGCTGATATGTCAGAGGACAAGGATGAATAGAAGCCTAATGACAAGGATAATACCCAATCTATCAGCCAGGTTGCAAACTGATCCACCACTAACCCCCTCTTCTCAACTAAAGCTCAGCATGACAATGCCATTCCAGATACTTTGGGGGCAGACCCACAAGATAGCATTCATCTGATTGCCAAGCTCATGAAACACCACAGCTGCTCCAGGGAGGTCATGCGACAGATTATGTTGGTGAAGTCATCTTTTGTTGAATGGGCAGATCTAGAGGGCAGTCTGTACTGTCAACCACTGGATAACCTGAGTGAGAGGGTCATCATAGACTTCCTTCTCCAGAAATACTGGGGCCATGCATCAGGTTCTACTGCTTCAACACACCTACAGCACCTCAAGAAATACTTCACTTTAGTGGATTGGAACTGGCCCTGCAGTGATAGGACAAAGGCAGCAATTAAAGTGATCAAACGAGACATGCCTGCTTCTTCCTTCCAGCCCAAAAGACCCTCTGTCACACAATGCATGCTCAACCTCCTATACAGTGACCTAGATCTATCTGGAGAAAATAAAGAGGACTTGACAGTGTATGCAGCCACAAATTCAGCTGTATATGGCCAACTATAGCTAGGAGAGATTCTTCCATCTTCCTTCAAAGTCTCCAACTATAATGCTACCAGTCTTCCACTTGTACAGGACCTTTCCACCACAGATAACAAGCAGTCCTACTCCCTATTCCTACCCAAAACAAAGATGCACCAACTTACTGGCGAGTGAGCCTTCCTCCCATATCAACAGGATGACCCAACTGACCCAGTCAACACTGTCTTCTCACACATTGTCATCAACAATCTGCATGAAACATCTCCCTTGTTTGCATTCAGAGACTCAAAGGGTGAGCTCAAGGTTCTTACCAAAGAGTGATTCCTAGCACACTGCAATGAAATTTGGTCCAGGCATGGCATTCCAAAGTTCACAGGTCACTCTTTTTGCATAGGCAGCACCACTCTCTACCTGACAGCAGGAGTTGAATTAGAAGTTGTGAAGGTACTGGAGAGGTAGAGCTCTGATGCCTACAAGGCATACTGGAGAAATGTAGAGTCGATAGCGCCACACCATGTCGTCAGCTTACTAGCTTGCAACACTTGCTACAGTGCCTAATTCTTCCACATACCTATGACCTCTTGCCCTTCACACTTAGCTTTGTACTTCACAGCCAGCCTCTGAAAAAACCCTGTATTCTACTATCTACACACCTCAGAACCTGTACTCTTTAATTATGACACCATACAAGTAAATCCCTTCTTCACCACACAAATGAAATGAGTGAGATCCACATGCTACACCTCTGACTTCCAGAGGATGGGTTGTTCTCAGTCCAGACTGATGACATGCCAGAGGCTTGTGTCCATGATGGGTGGTCATCACTCTGGACCTTGGCACACCCAACACTGATTTCTGGCATGTCCAAAAATCTGTCTCACCCCACCACAGGTTGCAAGTGTAGCTGAGAACCCAAACATCTAGCAGGTCACTTTCAAGAGTTTGTGTTAATATGTCAAACCTAGAAAAGACCCACTTTTATTCATTTTACATTACTTTTGATTTGGAACACTTTAATATGACACAAGATAATGGGTAATAAGGACTAGAGTGAGCCCAGTCTGCTAGTCATTGCCTTAGAGAAGCTATAGTACCTTGGAAAGTACAAAGAGCTATATGATATGCTATATAGAGGTGTCTAAGCTGTACTTTCTGACTTATCTATGTATCAGATCCAAAGCAGATCACTCTTGAAACCTGTAGGGATGGCCCAATGAACACATTGGCTAGTTAACCAAGCTCTTGAAGTGCTATCAATGGGATTTTAATTTCTATTTTACCTTTCTATGACATCTGCAAGGTGCAACATGCAGTCAAACAGTACAGAGGTACTTAGAGGAGACATCAATACATAAAGAGTTTGTTTGGTGTATAATTGTGTGTGCCATTCCAGTTTTGCTTCCTCACTTCAGGCCCTGGAGATTGGTCCTGAGTGACTCCAGAGAGATAGACATCTGATAACAAACTTGCATTGTAAGAGATAAGAGTAACATCTTGAGTGCGTTATAGCACTTTTCTAAGAGACACTTTACACCAAGAAGGAGCCTTGGGCACTTGGAGTGTGGCCTGTGTTGGGTATCAGGTTTGACACACTTAGAGTCTTAGCAAGGGGTGTGCCTGTGCTGAGCTCTTTGTAGAAACTGGTCTAGGACCTTTTCCAGTATGCTGTGTACTGTAGTTGTCTCAAAGAAGTCTTGAACTCCATAGGGTCAGACTATATCGGCTATCAAGTCTTTGTATGGGAGTGTAGCTCTTGTGTTTGTGCCTCATGCACTATGTTTGTGTTTTGTATATGTGTTTGTGGTATAAAAACCCCTTTAAAACCTATATATACTCCTCTGGAGGTGAACACCTTGAAGTAGATTGCTTCAATAAGAGAGCATCAACCTAGCTAAGAGTTTTGTTGGCATTCTAAGTGCAGCAACTCTGATCACACCGATTCACACTTGCACAACAACCTGAGTTAGACTTTTGGAGGTTATCTTTTGGGTAGTTTTCCACTACTCTTATCTTAGACAAATTAGCATCACCTTGAAAGTGGGATTTTTGGCATCAATAGTTGCCAAAAATGAGTTTTAAAGGAAAGTGAACAAGGTCATGTGACCTCATTGCTTCCTTCTCTTCTCTTGCATCAACCATCCTTAGAGACTCAAGCAGAGAGCTTGACTCTCCTCACATCTCTCTTTTCGACCCTCCATCTCACCCTCTGACAAAGATTGCTAGAGTTTGTACAAGAAGATACACTGGCAACCACTAAAGCCTTGGGTGGTCATTACTCTGGACTTCAGCACACCCAACACTGATTTCCAGCACATCCAAAAATCTGTCTCACCCCACTACAGGTTGCAAGTGTAGCTGAAAACCCAAACACCTAGCAGATTACTTTCAAGAGTTTGCATCACCTTGAAATAGTCAGCTGGCGATCTATTGCCATTGGTTTACTGGCAGACATGGGTTAGGGCTTACATGGCTTGTCTTTGATGGTAACAGCCCATTGGACTCTCATATGAGGGGCATGATTGGAGGTGTTGAAAGTACTGGTCATCTGGCTTAAAGTTATAATGTTAAAGAAACCAGAATGTACTACAGAAAGTACAATATGGCTTACAGGTCAGAAACCGCACAGATCCATCTGGAACTTGATTCTAGTGGAATAGTAGCACCTCTACAATATAGTCAGAATAGTCAGATAGTACCAAATAATACAGGAGCTTACCTGTTGCCAGAGGTGTGGAATGGATTGAAATTGGGTGTACTATATAGCAATGGATAGACAGCTGATAGTAAGCAGTTCAATCTGCTGACTGCACAGTGGAGCTAACTTATATCCTATCAGATGGCTTGAAGCTAAACTTAGAAGATTTTGTTTGACTCTTGGATCTACAGCAGGAGACCGTTGAACTATGTGGAAGATGATCAATGATTAATCAATGACTCTGTGCATTGTATTAGTACTATTTCTAGTGGTACTCAATCATGATTTTATTTCCCATTTCATTTTGTAATGTGTGGGATTTGTCACTGTTAAGTGAGCAGCTAGTCAGAACAATGCCAAATCCAGTGTGTGCATGAGGCCTGGGGCCAGCCAAGGCAAATTTTTGTCCTGGCCTGTCTCTAGCTCAAGAAATGAGGGCTAGATGTTGCAGGCAGGTGTTGATTCTTTATGCTGCACAATTGAAAGCACAACAAGATGTGTCACTTAGAATACTGCAAAACAGTCATTTGTACTAGAATGTGCATAGTTATCCCTCACCTCACTTACAGCAGAACTCTATTTCAACAACATACTCCAGCAGTATTCTCCTGTGAGGACACCACTCCAGCAGCTCACTGGCACTCATTGTGACCAGAACTTCCACTCTTCATCTCAACAAACCTATCCTTCACACACACCACCTGTCACACAGCATTTTCAGTCAGCACCTGACAACGGCATTCTCAGTATGCCAACCCAAGCACTAGCACAGAATTTTGATGGGTAGACTCACCAAGAATTCGATTGAGAGCTTGGAATGGAGGAGCTTGAGCAGATTGATCAGGACCAGGATGGGAAAGATGCTAGAAATAGGAAAGCCAGCTGGCAACTCCCATCAGCACATGTACCAGAGCATCCAGCTGAAGAAACAGTTCCCAATGCACCTGAACCTAGGAATGTGGTGGAGAGAGAGAAGGAGGATGATGATGTTGAAGTTTTAGCAACCAGAGGAGGTAGCAGTGGTTGAGGTCAAGGTGGCAAGGGTAGAGGTCATGGCGGGGCTACAGCTGCAGCACAGAAAGAGAAATCAAAATCCAAGAACACCAATAGTGCCAGCAGCAAATCTGGTGCTTTGAACAGGCGTAATGGTGGGGTATCAGATGAAGAAATTGCCAAGAAGTTGTTGAAGAAGGAAAAGAAGGTGGCTGAGTTGGTTTTGAATAGTAACAATGATGATGATGAGAACAATTATAAAGAAGAAGAGAAGAAGGGTTGAGGTCTTCTGGAGGAGGACAAGTTGACGGTTGTGCAATATATTACCACAGAGGAATGCTGGAAGCATCTAAAAGTCAAACAAGCAACCTATTTCAATGAGGTACACATCTAACTATGCTATTCTTCTAAATATTCAGCAAACCTTTTTTGCCAGCTCATCAACAGTGGTCAACTGAAGAAGGTGTACATGCTCAAACAAATCACTGGATACTGGCATAATTAAGCTTTTGAGAAGTACAAGGCAGAGCAGGAAATGCACACAGGTGATGGAGATGGAGACCAGGATAAGACTGAGAAGCAATGGCAAGAGCAGCAGCAGAGGGATAAGGAAAAGAAAAGGCAGCAGTTGAGGAGAAGGGTTTGGTCATGGGAAGCTTTGGAAGAATTTGAAAAAATGGAAATCTTCCATCTGATTGACATCATGTGAGTTGATCTGTATCTTACTCTGCTCTGATGCTTACATACTTGTCAAACAGTGCACATAATGACTTGGACGTTCTGCATGAACATAACTACAACTCAACCAACAGCATTTCTGACAATGAAAGCTCAAAGCCCAAGAAGAAGAAGAAGATTTCATATGATGACTCAGATGATGATGAAGTTGAAATAATGACTATTATCTGCACCACAGCTACAGCTCTTAGTGAAAAGGCTGATATTGAGAAACAGAGGCTGAAGTACAAAGAAGAAGACTGAAAGGAACACCATGAACAGAGAGGAGGAACAAAAGAGGGCAGCAGCTGCAGAAAGGGAAGCACAGTGGGATAGTGCATTGGCACAAGCAGAAAGTAAAAATCCAATAGTAAGGGCCCAAGGTGAAAGAATGCTTATGGAACTTGAAGTGCAGGAGAGGGAAATGGTGTCACTCATTTAATAATATTGAATTGTCATATATTAGTGCAATCTAATCTAGTTTATTGCTTTCTTCAAGATTCAACATATGTTCAACTAGATACTTTTGACATAACAAGCCCATGGCATACAATTCATCATCAACCAATTGAGAATCCAATTCCTCTGCCTCAACCTCAACCCTACTTGCTGCCCAGTGTACAAGTGCTTCCAGGCCATTGAACCCAGTAATTTGTCTAAGATATGACTAATGGAAAACTACCCAAAAGATAACCTCCAAAAGTCTAACTCAGGTTGTTGTGCAAGTGTGGATCAATGTGATCAGAGTTGCTGCACTTAGAATGCCAACAAAACTCTTAGCTAGGTTGATTCTCTCTTATTGAAGCAATCTACTTCAAAGTGTTCACCTCTAGAGGAGTATATATGGGTTTTAAAAGAGTTTATATCCAAACACACAAACACACACATATAAGAACACAGTGCACAAAGCACAAAACACAAGAGCTACAGTCCCACCAAAAGACTTGGTAGCCAATATAGTCTGACCCTACAGAGTTCAAGACTTCTTTGAGACAACTACAGTACACAGTGTACTGGAAAAGGTCCTGGACCAGTTTCTACAAAGAGCTTAATTGCAGGCCCAATTCCTTTGTTACAACTCTAAGTGTGTCACAACCTGATACCCAACATAGGCCACACTCCAAAAGCCACCAGAACTTTTGGTGTAAAGTTATCTCTTAGAAAAGTGCCAAGTGCACTAAAGGTGTTACTCTTTGTCTCTTACAACACAAGTTCATTATCAGATGTCTATCTCTCTGGAGTCACTCAGGACCAATCTCCAGAGCCTGAAGTGAGGAAGCAAAACTGGAATGGCACACACAATTATACACCAAACAAACTCTTCATGTATTCACAATCAGAGGAGGCAGAGTTACTTGAGTATACATGAATATCTAGCTGTCCTTATATACAGTCCATGGAATATATCTACAGAAAATTATAAATAATGTCTGATAATTCAGGAAATGATAAATGAGTGACTGAGATACTAAAAGAGGGAATATTTGGATGTCACGGAGTCTGGCCACTAGGGTATCTGACCATATCTGCACAGGTATCTACATCTCCAGGTGTTCTGAACTCTATAATTTGTATTTTCTCTTTTCTAAGTTGGGTATCTATGAGCAGATGGCTGTATCTGTTCTGTCTCTTTACAGCATTTCCCTTTCTAGTATTTGCACATCAGCAGAAGCCTAGATGCCAAAGTTTCCAAGGTTGGAACACACTGTTACTGTTTCTATCTTCTTTGACAATGTATGCTCAGTCTTATTTAGGACTTCTTATGTGTTAGATATTCTTCTACATCTCATTGTATCTGTCTATAGGTAGTGGATGTCCTTCGGAAGTGATTTCCTTCTTTCTGAGATGACTTTGTACCTAGTTAGTCTATCTCGTATTGTTTAGCTGCTGGTGCACTCTTTATTTAGAGATCACCTGCTTTGACTTTGATCTATATATTGGCTTCAGAGGAAGATTGTTTGGTGATTGTTCCTGTTCTANTAGTCTGACCCTACAGAGTTCAAGACTTCTTTGAGACAACTACAGTACACAGTGTACTGGAAAAGGTCCTGGACCAGTTTCTACAAAGAGCTTAATTGCAGGCCCAATTCCTTTGTTACAACTCTAAGTGTGTCACAACCTGATACCCAACATAGGCCACACTCCAAAAGCCACCAGAACTTTTGGTGTAAAGTTATCTCTTAGAAAAGTGCCAAGTGCACTAAAGGTGTTACTCTTTGTCTCTTACAACACAAGTTCATTATCAGATGTCTATCTCTCTGGAGTCACTCAGGACCAATCTCCAGAGCCTGAAGTGAGGAAGCAAAACTGGAATGGCACACACAATTATACACCAAACAAACTCTTCATGTATTCACAATCAGAGGAGGCAGAGTTACTTGAGTATACATGAATATCTAGCTGTCCTTATATACAGTCCATGGAATATATCTACAGAAAATTATAAATAATGTCTGATAATTCAGGAAATGATAAATGAGTGACTGAGATACTAAAAGAGGGAATATTTGGATGTCACGGAGTCTGGCCACTAGGGTATCTGACCATATCTGCACAGGTATCTACATCTCCAGGTGTTCTGAACTCTATAATTTGTATTTTCTCTTTTCTAAGTTGGGTATCTATGAGTGGATGGTTGTATCTGTCCTATTTCTTTTACAGCTTTTCCCTTTCTAGTGTCTGCACATCTGCAGAGGCCTAGATGCCAAAGTTTCCAAGGCTAGAACATGCTGTTACTGTTCCTATCTCCTTTGACAATACATGCTCAGTCTTATTTAGGACTTCTTATGCATTAGATATTCTTTGTGTGTCTTGTCATATCTGTCTGTAGGTAGCAGATGTCCTTTGGAAGTGATTTCCTTCTTTCTGAGATGACTTTGTACCTAGTTAGTTTATTTCATATTGTTTAGCTGCTGGTGAACTCTTTATTAAGAGATTGCCTGCTTTGACTTTAATCCATATATTGACTTTGGAGGAGGATTGTTCTGTGATTGTTCCTGTTCTCAGTTGTCTTTCTGTTTTGATGTCTCCTCTAAGTACCTCTGTACTGTTTGACTGCATGTTGCACTTTGCAGATGTTATAGAAAGGTAAAATAAAAATAAAAATCCCATTGATAGCACTTTTGAGAGCTTGGTTAACTAGCCAATGCATTCATTGGGCCATAGTTAGGTTCTCTACAAGTTTCAGGAGTGATCTGCTTTGGATCTGATATATAGATAAGTCAGAAAGTACAGCTTAGACACCTCTGTATAGCGTATCATATAGCTCTTCATACTTTCCAATGCACTATAGCTTCTTTAAGGCAATGACTAGCAGACTGGGCTCACTCTAGTCCTTATTACTCTTTATCTTGTGTCATATTAAAGTGTTCCAATTCAAAAGTAAAGTAAAATGAATAAAAATGGGTCTTTTCTAGGTTTGCCATATTACCAGTGAAGATGCTCAAAAACCTATGCCTCTACTATGAGAACATGAGGCCTGTGGTGCCAAAATACCCCTGAAAAGGTATATATAAGTTCTTGATTCTCAGTTTTGTTTGCAAGTTGGTTCAGCATAGTTCACTGTTACCGCAACATTAAGAATAATTCTCAATGTCTTGCTTGGTATTTCAGAGACGATTGCCTTCAAAACAACTTCTCAGATCAAGATTGGTGTTTATTTTGTATAATATTTATTGGTTTGTAGTTTTATTAATCACTTTGAAAGCAAATACTGGTACAGATTTTCAACCAGAAACTGCCTAAAGAATAAACTTCTTCTAAGTGAGAACAAAGGAACCTCTTGTACCTGAATATAGCCCTCTTAGCTATATTCTGCAACAATTCTCAAGAGGACAAATCTTCTAGACACTGCTAGCTTGAAAACCCTCTCTGATTCATGTTGAAACACCAGACTATACTGATGCACATCAGCTACCCTCTTAGTAGACTGATACAATGTTTCTCTTATTAGAAAACATGCCTCTTGTGTTAAAAAAAACTAAGCTCTTCCTAGCTTTTATTTATATCTCTGGTTTGGGTTACAATCTCAGGTCTCAACTAGCCTGCGCCTCTTGCACAACTAAATAAGCTAAGGCCCAAAGTGGTTGAAAAATACTGATTGCTGGTAGCTCTTCTACCTGAACAACAACATCATACACTCTGGTAATCGGTGGGCAGTATCTCTCCTGCCTTCCACCTACAAAACATGTCCTCTTATATATCCTACAACATAAATAATCTAAATATATCTGTCACACATACAAATAAAACTGAGTCGGGTGCTAAATATTATATAAACTAAGCTGTGTTTGGTAATTTCTCTGTCACAGTGTCTGATTGTAGTCAGGCTTCATAGCCATAATCTCTTTTATTTCTTTTTCTATGACAATTGTGCAGTCTCCTGACACTAATTGTTTGCAATTTTCTCTATCAAACGGCTCTCCTTCCAACTCCGTTTGAAAATATTATACTTCTATGCCACTCCGCATGGTTTCTTCCCTCTCTGTCTATTGTCATCTGCTCTGTGGATGCATATTATGCTTCCATCTTCTCATCTAAAGTGTACACATAAGCGCAGCCATGCTATCTTCTCATCATATGGCTTTGTCTTCTGCTTGCTGTGATACAGGCACCTTTCCAGTAACCAATCGTCTATTTCATTCATCTAGTTTGATATTAGTATCTTGAGTATCCTCTGCTGATAATTTGTCATTCTCTGTTTTATATCCATTTCTCAGTAATATTCTTGTTGATGTATCATCAAAGGCTTTTCCTTCAAGCTGGGTATGGATTGAAAATATTGTTAAAAGTGAAAATATTCCCTTTAGTATGCTTTTGATAGAGAGGTGTGATGTGGTGTAGTTCCCTACAGGTTTCAGGATGCTCCTCTGTGTTCAGATTCACTGTTTATTTTCATACTAGCAGTGGTTGAGTACCCTTGTATGGCCTACTGTCAACCATTACTCTGCTAATATTTTGTATCCTTCTCTACTACTCACTTTGACTAGCTGCTCAGGGCTCACACTAGTCCTCAATTGCAAAATATTCTCTATTTGCATGCAAAATAAAAGGTAAAAGTTATGCATATCACCAGAAATCTGAGTAGAATCATCTCCCATTTCCTTAAGAATGTTGTGTGTAATCATTAAAGACTCAATGAGGCAATACTGACCATCAAGATCATAGCCTGGAAGGTTCAGAAGAATAGGGAATTGACCTTTCAGTCAGCTGANTGTCTTGCTTGGTATTTCAGAGACGATTGCCTTCAAAACAACTTCTCAGATCAAGATTGGTGTTTATTTTGTATAATATTTATTGGTTTGTAGTTTTATTAATCACTTTGAAAGCAAATACTGGTACAGATTTTCAACCAGAAACTGCCTAAAGAATAAACTTCTTCTAAGTGAGAACAAAGGAACCTCTTGTACCTGAATATAGCCCTCTTAGCTATATTCTGCAACAATTCTCAAGAGGACAAATCTTCTAGACACTGCTAGCTTGAAAACCCTCTCTGATTCATGTTGAAACACCAGACTATACTGATGCACATCAGCTACCCTCTTAGTAGACTGATACAATGTTTCTCTTATTAGAAAACATGCCTCTTGTGTTAAAAAAAACTAAGCTCTTCCTAGCTTTTATTTATATCTCTGGTTTGGGTTACAATCTCAGGTCTCAACTAGCCTGCGCCTCTTGCACAACTAAATAAGCTAAGGCCCAAAGTGGTTGAAAAATACTGATTGCTGGTAGCTCTTCTACCTGAACAACAACATCATACACTCTGGTAATCGGTGGGCAGTATCTCTCCTGCCTTCCACCTACAAAACATGTCCTCTTATATATCCTACAACATAAATAATCTAAATATATCTGTCACACATACAAATAAAACTGAGTCGGGTGCTAAATATTATATAAACTAAGCTGTGTTTGGTAATTTCTCTGTCACAGTGTCTGATTGTAGTCAGGCTTCATAGCCATAATCTCTTTTATTTCTTTTTCTATGACAATTGTGCAGTCTCCTGACACTAATTGTTTGCAATTTTCTCTATCAAACGGCTCTCCTTCCAACTCCGTTTGAAAATATTATACTTCTATGCCACTCCGCATGGTTTCTTCCCTCTCTGTCTATTGTCATCTGCTCTGTGGATGCATATTATGCTTCCATCTTCTCATCTAAAGTGTACACATAAGCGCAGCCATGCTATCTTCTCATCATATGGCTTTGTCTTCTGCTTGCTGTGATACAGGCACCTTTCCAGTAACCAATCGTCTATTTCATTCATCTAGTTTGATATTAGTATCTTGAGTATCCTCTGCTGATAATTTGTCATTCTCTGTTTTATATCCATTTCTCAGTAATATTCTTGTTGATGTATCATCAAAGGCTTTTCCTTCAAGCTGGGTATGGATTGAAAATATTGTTAAAAGTGAAAATATTCCCTTTAGTATGCTTTTGATAGAGAGGTGTGATGTGGTGTAGTTCCCTACAGGTTTCAGGATGCTCCTCTGTGTTCAGATTCACTGTTTATTTTCATACTAGCAGTGGTTGAGTACCCTTGTATGGCCTACTGTCAACCATTACTCTGCTAATATTTTGTATCCTTCTCTACTACTCACTTTGACTAGCTGCTCAGGGCTCACACTAGTCCTCAATTGCAAAATATTCTCTATTTGCATGCAAAATAAAAGGTAAAAGTTATGCATATCACCAGAAATCTGAGTAGAATCATCTCCCATTTCCTTAAGAATGTTGTGTGTAATCATTAAAGACTCAATGAGGCAATACTGACCATCAAGATCATAGCCTGGAAGGTTCAGAAGAATAGGGAATTGACCTTTCAGTCAGCTGAATGCATGTTCCA
>LATX02000042.1:0-35366 GCA_001466705.2 Moniliophthora roreri | reverse complement strand
ATTCGCAGCAATCTGATCTTCCAAAATTGGCATTGGTGAGACTGAAAACGAGGACTGAGCACAAATGTTTCCCGTTCAGCTCTCCAAAACAAACCATGGAACTCGTATGTTGCAAGTGTTTTCTCTTTCAACACGGCATATGCGCTGAGAGAAACAAAGTCCAGTATACTATGTTTGGTATTCTCGGGATGGACTAGGTTCATGAACGTTTCGAAGTATTATTGTATATTCTCTGACAAAATTTACTCGCTACACAGTTATACCGACTTCGAACCATGCACTTTTGGTCGCTCATCATCTTCATCTCTGTCCTTTCTCCGGTATTCAGTTTTCCCGGCCGACTTGATAACTTCCTCACTGTTCCAAACCACCCCAGACTCATCGAATCTCAAAGCCGAGTTACCGAAAGAACGCGCGTTCGACTGCGATGGTGCCGACATGTCAAATATTTGCAGACGCTTAAACCCGACTGATGAGTGGAAGACCACGGTGCTGGAACAGTACAATGCCAATCGAGGACATTATGGCGCAATGTCTTTGACATGGAGTGACGAGCTTTACCCAGGCACAGAGGAGTGGGCGTGTAACTGCGAATTCGAGTACTTGGTAAAATTCTCTTGCTTTCGCCAACAGGACTTCCACGTATCGTTTCGTGGTATACATGACGCACAGGGTCGCTATGGAGAGAACTTGGCCGCTGGAATTCTGGGTTTGAGCATGCACTAGAAAATTGGATGAGCGAATCTAGTGGGTGTATTGTTTCTGAGGTCCCGCACGAGTTAGTTTCGCGTTTCTAGAGTGTTACGATCGTGATTACGCATAAAACCACTGGAAGGAATCGACCATGTACCTCGCTCTAGATGGCCACCAACATTTTTTTTCCCACGACAAGTCACTTCACGCAAGTGAGTGCAACTAAACGTTTTGTCGTACGAGAGCTGATGAGATTAGGAAAGGGGTGGAGCTTCGAGAGGAAAGGAGTAGAAGCTGAGATGGAGTCCGATTTATCAGTATCGGTATACGGTGACCGCAACGGTGCCTCCTGTCGACTAATATGTGCTCGTGAGCATGAGCGGTAGTTGTCCGAAAAGGTGCTCGGTGGGTGTCTAATCGGAGTGCGTGTAGATGGGTTATCTGAAGCGCGGACATGGCGAGATCAGCGTGGAACGTGCTTTGAGATCGATGATTGACGACGCTTGATGCCGGAGTGCACGAGTCGTATCTAGTATTTCACTGGTTACCTGTTTCAAAAAAATGGTAGTTAGAAGTGAAATTGGTGGTTGGAGTGATGGAGGTGAAGGCAAGAAGCACGTCGACAGAGATGGTGGTTGCAGAGACAGAGACGCGTGTCACCGCGTCTCGATCCACAAGACCTTCCCATTAGCTCAACACATTGCCATCAACAAGAGTCTGAGATTCCTCAGGTATGATAGAGCACCCTTTTCTTCTTCTCCTCATTCCACCCACAAGCATAGGTAGCGAGCCTCAAATCAAGTCCGGGTCCCGTCGACGATAAAACACACAACCCCCCTTCCTGCATCCTGACTTGCTCTTTGTTTTTGCTCCAGCTGGTTCTCCTAAACGGGCCCAACTCGATACCTGTTAGCCAATCGCTCATTCACCAGTTCTCATCAACGACGGAATCCCAATTCGCTCCCGCTTTCCCAACTCCCATAGACCTTCCTGCCTGGCTACAACAGCATCAAGGCGGCCTCTCGCACCATACCACAAGACACAGACGAGTGGAAAACTCCTTTGCAACCTTCCCAGTCATACAGGCACTCTTGTTCAGTGGTACGACATCTAATTATCAACGATTTCCCTACGTCTGACCCAAAAGTGATAGAAGAAACGCCTGAGCTGCAAAGTGGGCTCTTGACACCAATGCTATGGAACTGGTACGTATCAGTTCTATTTTCCAATATCCGGTGTAGGTTTCGCGCTAACAATATATCTTCTTTCAGAAACAGCAAGACCGAAGCAGCCGCTGCCTATTCAATATGCCACACCTGCATCAGCTATCCAATTCATCCTATCAGGCGTGTACTATATCCTGCTTCGCTTCTTCCGTGTTATTTCTCAATTATCATGTCCAGCATACCGATATTTGTCAAGTTAGAATATCAACTAGACCCAGCATGACTCGAAGATGTACGCAGGGCTCCCTAATATGTCAACACCTCTAGAGTTCAGGCGACAATTAGTGACGGTCTGGAGTCTTGTAGGTCTTAATTTCGCTGGTAGGGTGGTGAGTCCATCTTCGTTCTTTATTGGGATCTTGCCAAACTGAGGAGATATTCACAATTCAGACATGTGAGCACTATAGCGCCGACTACAGCCTAAGCGCCTCGGTTATGCCATCGTTACGCACTTGTCCACCAAATATTTATATCAGGAAGCGCTTTCTTCTACAAGTTGCTCATACCTGCCTCAGCTTCAACGCTCATGGCCTCGGAAACACGCATCAAGATTCCGTCGGCATTCAACGCGATCTTCTCCTGGGGGGTGCGATGCGGATGAAGAGCTCGATGGTGTCAGTCGTAAACCGTTCATATCCAGATTCCGTACCGACTCCCCTCCATCTAGGTCAGCTTGTCCATTGGGAGTGTAATGATACTTTCCATTGGTACGTCCCCTTCCAGCATTCTTTCCTTCTTCTACGTCGCTCATACACCCTCGGCTTCCAGACGACCAGAAACGCAAGATATGGAGGACGTGAAATGTAGCGTCATGTTGGGTAGAAATGCAGACGTACGTACCCCAAAGATACGAATGTTATATGTATACATTTTCCTCGAGTCCGGTGCACTACTTTGAATGGGAAGTGTAACTTTTAGATCATCGAATGGTCCCATTATCCTCATCCCCGGTAGCCCCAGTGAGATTTTGACTTGCGGGGATCTAAATGGACGGTATGATTAGGAAGACGCTAAGACGAACTCGAGCTGAAGTGCACCTCCCAGCCAAGGAACAGATCTGAGAGCCAAAAGTGGTGTATCACCGATGGATTGCAGAGTACTGTACGTTCAACGAAACCCGAGTCATTGCTCCTTTCCAGCTCGGCGGCAGCTCGCCTGGAGCGTGCAACAACCTCGACTCCATTAGCGTTACTAGTCTTTCCAGGAACCATGCAGTATGCAGATCAGATCATTACGTCGTTCCTCGCAGTCGAGCAGGAGTTAAGGATGCGAGAATTTTCGATTAGGAGGGCTGATGCTTCGCCGTTCGAGGCATCTAATGTGTTTGGAGGTGGCAGTTATTGAGTAAATTCTCTGGGTCACCAGAACAACATTTGGCGACGAGCAATTAGGGTACTGACAATTCTACTGTTAAACGACTACATTTGTTGGTACGCTCTCAGTTAATGACGGAACAGTGCGGGATTACTATTTATGAAACCAATTCCATTTGCACGATAGTTGTCCTGCGAGGGTTGTGAGACGGAGAAGCCTAAGAGCAGATAGAGCCTACCGGGATAGCGGCTACGTTGTTCGTGTTGAATTCGAGAATGGACTACAGAGAGGCATGTATATCAGCTCGGAGCACTAGGGTAGAAACTAGAACTCACTGGGTTCGATGTGGCGTACTGAGGCCAAGCGGGTCCTGTAATTTCAAGACGTTAATCGGGATGTCAGGGAGCTCAACTTAAACTTACTCGATTCTCCCTTTCCATCGTTGGGATCCAGAACGGTCGCAAACGAGATCCAATAATCCATCATCTTCAGACTCAGGGCGATATCGAGTGGCGAACCGCCAGCCAGCGGAACAAGACCAAATACATAGAATAGTTCCAGTCCGTGCGAAACTTCAGCGACAGTTAGTCAATACCCGAAAAGCAGAATGGTTTGACCTCTTACCTCCTAGCTCAGGCGGGATAGTGGCGAGNAAGTCGCCGCACGGAGTGGAACATGAGATCGCCAGCTAAAGTGCATCTCAGTTAGCATCTCCTGAACCGTTGAAAGGAGAAATGAGACGAACTAATGGCCGCCGATCGTTTGTACTGGCTGCTTAACCCAAATGTCTCGTTTCCGGTATTGAAAGGCGATCCTAAAGCGGGCACGTCGGGATACAGTTGAAGGAGCTGGTCTGCAGCGGCTTGCAGTGCTGGGTCATCACTGTTCGTCGTGTAATTAGAAATAATACCATTTCTAATAGTATCTGACGAAGAGGTTGCGGTCGGCGTGAACGGCGTAGCTAAAAAGTGTCAACGAACGTCCTTCGATCAGGAAAGTAAGTCGCGGTTACCTTCATCGAGATTGGTACCAGAGATGAAAGGAATCCTGGCAAACTGACCCTTCGCGTACATTTCTGAAGGAAGTTCAGGCAAAAGACCACCAGGCCCGTCTAGAGCTGGTACAAAAGGAAATTGTTCGCGTGCCTCCGCAAATGAGACCCCTGTAGCTTGCAAAAGAGTACTTGAGCTTGCTGTTTCAGACAGGTGAATGAATCCCCAGGTGCCGAGTTAGAGCACTCTGGGACAGCTGCCACAAACGAGTCCCAGTTTTCCTGACGACGCGAAGCTTCAAAGGTAAATGTAGTGCCTGCGCCGCCTGACTCCAAAATCTAGTTATCATAAGATATAAGGCCTGCGGAAAGCTGTTGAATACTTACAGCACCTCTGGCGAGATTCTCTAGACCCGAGTTGAGGTAGAGAACAGCTATCGACACAGCTCCGGCGCTCTCACCGAAAACAGTCACCTGGACAACAGATGTTCAGGAACTCGGAATCTGGAAATGGTATCGGTGACAGCGTACCTTTGTGGGATCGCCTCCAAAAGCAGCTATATTTCTCTTGATCCATTCAAGCGCAGTTAGCTGATCCTTCAAGCCAAGATTCAAGGCACTTTTCTGCTCGGCTTCAGTTCCTTGAGGGAATCCGAGAGGGCCTAGTCTGTAGTTGAGACTAGCGTAGATGACTGGAGTGCCCTGCAATTGCGAAGAGGTCAGTTATTGAAGTGTCATGGCATGAAGCACTTACACGAGCAATGCTTCTGAGAACGAGAGGGTTCCCATCTAGCTGGCTTGAATTTCCAGCTATAAAGAACGAAAATTCTGAGCACAATTTTCCAAGGGGTAACTCTTGGAGAGCTCACCGAGAAAACCTCCGCCATGAATGAACACCATGACGGGTAACAGCCGGTTCCCTCGGATCAAGTTAATCGGTCGGTGAACATTGACTGTAAGGCAATCTTCTGAACTTGTAACGTTCTGTATGATAGCTCAGATTCTACTAGCACGAGAGAATGACGCGAAGACTTACTGCACGAAGACTTACCGCAGGTAGCTGAAGGCATTGCGGGCCAAAGTTGGTGGCATTGAAGGTAGGAGCATCAAGGGCAGGCTTCAGAATGGGAGGCTGGAAACGTAGGTTTCCCAGAGGCGGTTCAGCGTATGGAATGCCTAGTATCCAGAACAACATTCAGCGACGTTTAAATTTATGAAACATGAGCTGATACTCACCACCAAAGAACTCGAGAACCTGAAGCGTATTCGTGCCAGTGAGGGTTGTGTTTCCGAGCTGAACTTGTGCAGCCAAAGTCACAGCTGAAAACGACGCGAGTAACGAGGATTGACTGAGTAGCAGCTGCATCGCGGTGGTTCCAGATCAGCTTTAAGGGAGGACAGGACGTGATTTTTAATCGCGTGGCTCGTGGGAAGAGGAGTTGAACCCCCAACTTCTCACAGCCGTAAATTGTCCACTTATGATGGAATGAGATGTGATTGATGACTAGGTGTTGCGTATGACCCACTGATTTGGAGTGCTCTTGGTAGTGAATGACTAGGATTGGACGAAAAACTCTCATGAAATGTCAAATGAATTGCCAGAGAAAGCTACTAAAGATGATCAATCATCGTCGACGTATGGAGCGAGGTTATTCCAATTTTGAACATTTGAGGTTTGCAAAAGGCACAATGACAAGCTGAGAACATATGTGATGCTGTAGCCGTTTCCTCACGACCGAAGCATCCTTAAGTCAACTTTCAACCAGAACCACCATCTTCCTTCTCCTACGGGATTCGAAAAGCGTCGGCAGTAGCCGCGAGCGGGTAAGACCCAACCCTTACGGTAAAAGATGGATTATCCAAGTATAATACATATTCTACGCAGCACATTAGTAGTAGTAGTAAAGTGTACTGTATTAACTCGCGTGCCTTTGTTTCGCTAATTACGAGTGTTTTCGGATATGGGCTATTAACCTCTTCGCAACGCTTCTCCGATCTGGTTCACGACCGGTCTTCCGATTGGCACTACCGCCAAACTTTGCAAACCATGTCGGTCGACTATCTGTTCTCTCAATATGCGGTCGCCTTTCATTTTCGGGAACGGGAACGATAGTAAAGCATTTGCCTGTTTTACGACTGGATCGCAGTATCAAGAATGATCTGTGCTTTTCCATGTTCGCAGTGGCCTCGGAAACGAGAGGAGTACCAACTCGAATGTCTCCTGATCGGCAGTTCTAGTAGTATTCTTCGGGGAGAAATTGTTCGCAGCAGGATGATATGGCGTAGTCCTCGGAGGAGCCAAACGTGTACAAGCAACTCGCGCAATCGACCTTGGCAATGATAGAATCAAGTGAGAGGCTTTCGGTCGGTGTCGCAGGTGAATACGTCAAGTGGATGCTGTCTCGACAGTCTCGCTCTGTCTGTGATATGCTATGACGGAGTTGTGTTAGCACATAAACACGATGAGAAACGTGTGCTTACCAGCTCCCAGGTCTGTAAGGTAGGGAAGACCATGTGACATGCTGGGCATGGATAGAGTGAAGGGGACTAAAGATGCGACAAATGAGTGGAGATATTTGAAAGCTAAAAGTGTGATAAGAAGTGTACCGGGGTTGTCTCAAAGTACTTGTCGAGTGCGTGCAGGCCGGGATGCACTGTCTCCCAATGATCTGTGAGTGATGTAGTACTTGGGCATGATGCGTAGCAGATAGTACAGATAGATCGCATTGTGGTAAGGTGTTTGAAAAGAATCCAGAGTGAGTGTTCTCAGTTTTATCGCGGGTGCATTCAAGGTTCCGAAGGTTCCATTTTTGGAGCTTTCGCAGTCGCGGATGAGGTGGCACCAAGGCTGGAGGATCTGAGACCTGTGTAGTTCAAATGAGCGGAACGCATACGGTTGTCATTCGTGCATTGTCTTGAATTGGATGTTTTACGCGCAATTGAAATGCTTCCAACTGCTTTATACATGCCCCAGAATACTTGAAAAACCAAGGCAAGAATCAGAACCGTGATCAGGAGGCAGAAATACACCACGTACTATGCTCAGACTATGCTCTGAGTTCAAACGCCTGTGAATATCCAGCTGTTGTGGCCCTTTGGGTAGAAAGAGAAGCTCAGAAAGCTATCCTTGGCTCCGAACATTATTCTGCGCCTGAATATGGATTCGGAAATTATTTGGCGTCAGTTACGAGTTCGGAATGAAATGGAGAAATCGTCTTTTACCCTTGCAAATGTTGGGGGGATTTCCCGCCAAATTTCGTGCCTTGCACAGCCTCGTAAATTTCCACGCCCTATTCCCATGGTCATGTGATTGATGGTATTTCCTCACCAGCGCAAAAATCGTCTTTTATCCAACAGATGGGGGCGCGTAGTACATTGGCTGCGTGGTTTTTGCCTGCGAGGAGCTAGCCGAAGGCTGGGCGAGTAGGCAAGATAAGGGACACGGACTCCTCGTATTCCGGGCTGCAAGAAGCTGGCCAAATTTGAAGGTGAAAAACGGCACCTTGCGGTTCGAGTGTCTCTAGCCATGGTGTCTACTCTTTGAGTCCTCAGAATCTCCTGGAAGGCCGAACTCGTACATGTCGGTGGTTTATGCCGACCCACTTGAACTAGTCAATGGTGGGATGTTGGAGACAAGATCCTTAGGTGGATCCCAACATATCGCATTCTTGATTCTCACGGCGTCAAGTCCTTGCCCACAGTCCTCATCTTCTCGCGACTTGAACCGTACAGCAGGAGAATTTACTATGAGAAGGGTCATTTTCGACGGTTGTTGGTGCGTAGTTTGTCAAGGTTTTCAAGGTTAAACATTTTGAGTGAGTTTGATTTTTTTTTCGGCCAATGCGATGACACCGCGCCTCTTTAGTTTTTAGCGTCTACTTCTATGTCTATTTAGAACAAGTTTTTCACGATTACACTACAATAAACCATGGGCCTATTACTTGTACGTTGTGAATAATCATATGCAATTTGCTCCGAGGTCACAGCTAGAGAACAGGAGTTATTCGCTTGAAATTCAATATGTCGATATCGTTTGTCATGGATTGGAAGTGTTCTTTTGTTGCGTCAACCTGCGCTGACCAACGTCGCATCCATCAGCTCCCAAGCCCGCAGAACCAGATTCCAAGCCACTTGAACGTGATCATAGGTCATCAGCCTCCTCGAGCCGCCCTGCAATAGCTCTCACTGAAGGCGAACAGACGACGTGGAAACATCCATCGGGCACCACAAAGCTCAAATATAGAGCAAGGGTAACTGCGATTTTTACCGATACGCGTATTCCCGAATCCTCTGTGCCGTCCTTGTCAAAGCTTGATCCATACTTGCCGAAGAGTTATAGGCGAATTGTCGTCCATGATCAACGGTGAGACGATGGACAAAGTGGTATATCAGGCTCTTTATCTCTGGTGTTCATCCGCAAGAGTTGAGTTTGAGGTTGAAGAAGGTCGGAATGGGGACTCACTGCCAAATGCTCGGGGTAAAATCAGATAGCCCTCCAGTAAAGAAATACGCAAGCGGTGAGAATAGTTGATTCTATTGGTTCTCTGCATTCAGCGTGTCCGTGTGTTCACACAGAAGGACGTATGTACACCTTAACGCGGGTATTTCGCACATGGCCCACCCACATCTATCCTACTCTCCACAACTGGCAAATTGCCCGATGCTTGCACTCCAGCACTGCCGATTGGGCACAAGAACGTTGTTACCCATGGTTTGAGATTGTCGGGACAAGGAAAGATGATCAATTCGAGGAAATCCGTGTGTTCCTAGTATTCATTACCGCGACTCAAGTTGAACACTGACTTGGGGAGGGATCTGGGTGGAGCCTGAGAGGTTTTATTGGTCAATGCGAGAGGTTATTTTGCGTCTCTGGAAGTCGTCAAATGAGATGGGATTCAAGGAGAATGCCAGTAAACTCGAACACGTACCAATCATGTCCAATGGCTATCTTCGTACGCTGTCAGTTCGCAGGCGGTGTATCGTCTTGGGAACGATGAAACAGGCCTCTCGACTTGAAGTACGTTGCACTTGCAATATGTCAATACGAGACAGTCGATGGGCTTGAGGGAACGTACATAATTCCGCTAGTCGTAAAGCGCCGAGGGACACGAACGAATTTGCTGCCAGCACACAGACGGAGATGATAGTATTTGTTGAAGGCATGTTTGATATTATCGTCTTGACAGGCTGAGGTTTCTACAGCGGTGGAAGCGAAAAGGGAAGCGGGGCGATACCAGCCAAGGTATGCGAAATGGGCGGAGAACACTGATGGATACAGTGCTGAGAGGGGAGATTCTGGTGCAGCGGGGGACAGGCGAAAAATTGTGAGATGGTGAGGGAAGACTGAAACAAGTTCTCAGAAGTAGACACTTGTTTGGAGTTGCAAGAAATGTATTCAATGAAAGTAATCGAGTATGAGTACAGGCGTCGCGGCGTAGTGAAGGGCAGGTTATTCACCGCCAGTTAAGCGCCCAATGCCATCACTGACCTATTCTTTGAAATGACTTTCTCGTACCATCCACACTCACGACTCTTCAACTTGTCACTTATAGTATCAAGTAGGATTGCAAAAAGAGTTCGTTGGGTGCCAGGATCGAAACGACTCAATGCTTTGAGCTTGGATAGACGTGGATTGATTCTAGCTTGGTACGTCTTTGCACCGCGTCTCCCATTCTAAAGCTACAATTGTAGTAATCCATACCTTGAACACTCTTACCCTGCGAGAAACACTCAGCAGTGCGTCAACTAGTGCTACAGTCGCGCTATCACCCAAATGAACAGCATTCCATCAAACCTAATGCCTACGACATGTAGAATGCTGCAACAACAGTGCTTCATGTTCTTCACAACCAAGCTTGCCCTTTAACCACCATCCTTACCCCCCTTTACTCAACCAGATCCGATACTGCAAATGAGTATCCACAACTCGCAATTCTCCGTTACAGGCACATTCAACAATGCCAATGGCGATCAAGTCAACTACAACCACACAACGATAACTCATATTCATGGAGACGATGAAAAAGTCACCGAGTGCAAAATATTCAGCCAGGTGGGTCCAAGGTGTGTGTATTCTGAGATCCTTACCGCTGACTCTGGGTTCGCAGTTCGAGAATGTGAAACGCGGTTATGTCATCGGTATGAAAGAGCTGGGATCTGTGGACCTCTCAGAATGGGACTGGCATTGGCAAAATGGGGAGTTGGTCTGGCGACGGCCCAAATCCGCTCGGAAAACGATATCTACCATTCAAGTTCATCCCGACCAACAATCCAAGTTCACTGCCATAGCGTACGAAGGCGAGGATGCACAAGAGGCTTGGGAGAAGGATTTCAAGCAATTCTCTCGCGCCAGGTTCGTTTCCTCCCTCCCTCGACATAAAACCTTTGCTGATCAGCAGTCAGTCGGACGGGCTTGTTCAAACTCTTCGGTATCAATCGATCAGAGATCCCAATGTTGATCTTTCACCATGGTGCGCACCACAAACTTCCTTCCGTCAACAACATACTCTGAACCAGAATGCGTAGAATTGATCCCAGTGGCCCATTTCTACACCAAGTCATTATGGATGGGCCTATACATGGAATATCTGAGGGTGAGTTCATATCCTCAGGACTTTTGAAGGTCTGGCACTGATGATTTTGTAGCGGAACAAGAGATGCAAAGATGAGTATTTATGGATGGACACGAGAAGAGGGATTCTTTGCAGTGGACCCGCCGGACCTCGCGTCATCTTTCCAGGGTTGCCCAACAAAGATGAATCAGCTCTTCGAGCTCTTCCTTCGACACTAAACATGCTGGAAGAAGGAACTTGTGTCGCATTCTTCAGCAAATTCGGATCAAATGTGGATGTTGGCGTTTTAAATTGTGCATGGAGGTTTCACGAACGAACCTATCTCGACGACTTGTTTCCAAAGATGATGGAAGACTATCAACATAAGGGTAACAACCATTCCCAGTTGATGACCAACTATCCCTACCTTGAACACCTTTGGCGAAATCCGCTCCACCATCTTACAATCGACATCATCGGTGGGTTACGTTTCGATACGATCTACTCGCCGTTGCTGGAGCCCATTGCAAGGTGGCCGCCAGAAGCACCTGGGCCATGGAGGTGGTCAGATGTGTGTGGGTTGATGGAGAAGACACGAGCTGACGGTGGATTGACACGGTGAGTGTGGACTTGGCTCCTCTGCAATTAGGGCTCATTTCCGCAGTTTCAAGTTGGTTAGTCAAGGGGGGGAAGTCCACCTTGAGGCTATATTTGATTGGGAAAGGTTCTGGAGAGGCTGGTTACCACAAGCCTCCCGTGTGTTTGATTATCTTGAGACGACGGTCCATCGGGAGAGCTTTTGTATGTGTCTCATCCCTTTTAAGCATGCGAAGAATGCTTATCATCTTTTGTGTTACCAGCTATGGTTGATCCACCCTGGCTCAGGTTGCAATCTACTCGACGCGAATACGAAGCATATGACGGACTCTCAGGCTTTTTTGACCTCTGTGATGCCATTGAAGAAACCCGACCCATCTACCTCTTCCTCTATCCGCCTCCGATGGTCATATCAGAACTCACATCATGGCCAGGTGGACATGCTCATTTCTGGTCTTTTGATGAGGATGGTCAATCAAGGATACCAGAAAAGGAATGGGAGCGATGGGACATTCCGATACTCACCCCATCTATACTTGCTTACTCTGATGGACTGGTATCATGGCCCTCTCACATCTACACAGCCCTCCGCAAATGGCAAATTGCCCGAGGCTTCGACCCCAGTGCTGCCGGTTGGGCACAAGAATGTGGTTACCCAGAACTCGAAATCATTAAGAAACAGCCAGGTGTGTTCTTAGTCATTACCGCAACTCAAGATGAACGCTGACATACTTATTACAGAGAGTTCTTGGTGGAACCGTTTATGGAGCGCAGTTCCCGATCTAGATATTAGTGCTTGTGCTTGTTGATAGTTGTCTGTAAACGAAGCGTACCTTCCAGCCAGCGGTAGGGACCGAAATTGCTGAGATCTGGTAGCCAAAAGCGACGTATCATTGGTGAGTTGCGGAGTGCGTTTGACGAAACCCAACATCTATCGAGGGGTTCGGTGGTCCTCCAACGTGAAGAGCGTTGCGATGGACATTCACAGCAAAGTTAGTGTTGGTGAGACAATGAGAATGAGGACTGAGCACAAGTGTTCACCATGGAGTTGGACACGAACACAGCCGGTATAAGTAACGCACAGGGTCGCTATGGAGAAAACCTGGGTGCTGGAACTCCAGACTTGTATGGGATTGAATATGCAAGGGCAAATTGGATGAGCGAATCTAGTGAGTGTGTTGTTTCGAGGTTCTGCACGAGTTAATTTCGCATTTCTAGAGAGCCACGATCGTGAGTACACATGAAACCACTGGAAGGA
Source organism: Moniliophthora roreri (assembly GCA_001466705.2). NCBI lineage: Eukaryota > Fungi > Basidiomycota > Agaricomycetes > Agaricales > Marasmiaceae > Moniliophthora > Moniliophthora roreri. The sequence continues at coordinate 22,736 of LATX02000042.1, read as the reverse complement.
CTCGACCACGTACCTCATCCTAAGATGGCCATCCGCATTTTTCTGCCTCAACAAGCTGCTTCACGCAAGTGAGTGCACAACATTTTGTCGTACGAGAGCTGAAGAGATTAGCAGATGAGTGGAACTTCGGGAGGAAGAGAGTAGAAACTGAAATGGAGTCCGATTTATTGGTATTGGTATTGGTATTGGTATACGGTGACCGCAACGGTGCCTCCTGTCGGCCGAGGGGGTGCTTGTGAGCATGAGCTGTCTGAAAAGGTGCTCGGTGGGTGTCTAATCGGAGTGCGTGTAGATGGGTTATCTGAAGCGCAGACGTGGCGAGATCAGTGTGGAACGTGCTTTAGGATCGATGGTTGACGACGCTTGATGTCGGAGTGCACGAGTCGTATCTAGTATTTCACCGGTTACCTGTTTCAAGAAAATGGTAGTTGGAAGTGAAATTGGCGATTGGAGTGTTGGAGGTGAAGGCAAGATGAACCGGAATGAAGAGGAAAAAGAAAAAGAGAACTTCCCAATGAGAAGAGCGACCACGGCGCTCAGTCGACAGATGGTGGTGGTCGCAAAGACAGAAATTTAACGCGTGTCACCGCGTATCGATCCACCGGTCTTGCTCCATTACCATCAACAAGCGTCTGAGATTCCTCAGATATGATAGACTCCCCTTTTCTTCTTCTCCTCATTCCACCCACAGGCATAGGTAGCGAGCCTCAAGTCAAGTCCGGCCCATCCGGGTCCCATCGACGATAAAGCACACAACCCCCTTCCCTCCATCCTGACTTGCTCTGTTTCTACTCCAGTTTGTTCTTACAAACAGGTCCAACTCGATACCCGTTAGCCAATCGCGCGATTCACCAGTTCTCATCGACGACGAATTCCCAATTCGCTCCCGCTTTCCCAACTCCTATAGACCTTCTTGCCTGGCTACAACAGCATCAAGGCGGCCTCTTGCACCATACTGCAAGACACAAACAACTCTGGACAACTCCTTTGCAGCCCTCCTAGTTATACAATGCTCATATTTGGTGGTATGCTATCTAATACTCGATGATTTCCCTACTTCTGACCCAAAATGCCCGAAGAAACGCCTGAGCTACAAAGTGGGCCTTTGACATCAATACTGTGGAACTAGCACGTACTAGCTCTATTTTCCAATTCTATGTTTGGGTCTCGCACTAACGAGATATCGTCTTTCAGAAACAGCAAGACCGGACCAGCTGCCGCCTATTCAAGATACCACACCCGCACCAGTTATCCAATTCATCCTCTCAGGTGTGTAATATGTCCTGCTTCGCTCCTTCCGTGCTATTTCTCAATGATTGTGTCCAGAATACTGATATTCGTCGAGTTAGAACATTAACTGGATCCAGCATGACTCGAAGACCTACGCAGGGCTCCCTAATACGTCAACACCTCTGGAGTTCAGGCGACAACTAGTGACGGTCTGGAGTCTTGTAGATATCATTTCGCTGATGAGGTGGTGAGTCTTATCTTTGTTCTCCGTTGGGATCTCGCCAAACTGAGGAAATATTTGCATTCAGCATAGCACCAACTACAGCCTGAGCATCTCAGTTGAGCCATCATATTGGGCTCGCTCAGAAATTAAAAATGCTTTCTTCTTCTACAAGTCGCTCGTACCAGCCTCAGCTTCAACGCTCATGTCCTCGGAAACGCGCATCAAGATTCCCTCGACGCTCAACATGATCTTATCCTAGGGCGTGCAATGCGAGTGAAGAACTCGACAGCGTCGGTCGTATCTTTTCGATTAAATGAGCTTTCGAGCTGAAAAGATGCTTATATCCAGATTCCGTACCGATTCCCCCGTGTCTAGGTCAACTTGTTCACTGGAAGAGTAATAGTGCTTTCCACTGGTACGTCCCCTCCTGACGCCTTTCTTTCTTGTACGTCGCTCATACATCCTCAGCTTCCAGTCAATTAGAAATGCAAGACATGGGGACATGAGAAGTAGCATCATGTTGGATAGAAACGCAGGCGTACATAACAATGTTATATGTAATTCCTCGAGTTCCGATGCACTATGGGGAAGTGTCACTTCTAGAGCGTTGAACCACTCCATTATCCTCATCTATCCGAGTTATTACTCTGTTCCAGCTCAGTGGCAAGAATGCTCAACTAGTCCATTCTTGATGTCATTTTCAGATGCAGATTGACCTTCTAAAGCACGACACCGCCTATGGAAGAAAGCAAAGCGCGCACGAATTCGAGAGGATAAAACTCGCCTCTTCGAATGCGTGTAGATATCCATATTGTTCGCCCACTTCAAGCCCTGGTCCGTGTATAACGAATACGAAGCTTGGCACTCTTCTACGAGGGAAGTCAGTTGGTGAGAGGTGTTATAAGCGGAAAGAATAAAGCGCACCTTGCGCTAAAGACATATCTGGGGGTTCATCAGTCCTTCAACGTGAAGGGAGTGCAATAGCGTGGATTGTGACGGAACTTTGCAGCAACCCGATAACCCAAAGTTGGTGTTGGTAAGACAATGAGAACGAGGACTGAGCATGAGTATTTACTGTTCAGCTCCCCGAACCCAACACGAACACGACCATTGATTAGCCGTCTCGGTGATAGCATCCCAAATCCATGGAAGCGCCTTTGTAGCCAACTGCGAAGATGGCGAACGTAGTAATATGTTCGGGGCTGTATTGGTTGATGCGAGAGGTTATTTTGCGTCCCTGGTAATTGTCAAATAAGATGGGATTCAGGGAGAATGACAGTGAACTCGAAAACGTACCAATCATGTCCAATGACGATCAGCTTGTCCACCTCTCCGGTATCAAGGCTATCGATGATATCATTGATGGGATGGTTATCTTCGTACACTGCCGGTCTGCAGGCTTCGGTGTATCGCATTGGGAACAATGAGGTTGGCCTCTCGACTTGAAGTACGCTGCCTTTGGAGTACGAGGAAATCGGCAAGTACGAGAGAACGTCATGATTACGCTAGTCGTAAAACGCCAAGGGACACAAACGGGTATGCTGCCAGCGGGAGATAATAGCATTATCGTCTTTGCAGGTGGAGGCTTCTACGGCGGGAAGAAGCAAGGAGGGAAGCAAGATGATACTGGCCAAATATGCGAAATGGGCGGAGAATAACATGTATGAGATAGCATCGAGTACCATTACAAGGTCAGCGTCGTAGTGAAGGTCAAGGGCAGGTTATTCACCGCCAATTAAGCGCCCATGGGTGATTACAGCCATCATTGCTGCGCTATTCTTCAAAGTGACTTTCTTGTATCATTCGCACTCTCCAGTCTTCAAAATGTCACTTAAGGTACCGAGTAGGATTGCAAAACGACTCGATGGTTTGAGCTTGGGTAGTGCGTATTGGTTCTAACTTGGTACGTCTTCGTACCGTGTCTCCCATTCTAAAGCTACACTCGTTCATCTGTTGTAGTAATCCATACCTCGAACACGTCTCTCTTGCGAGAAACATTCAGCGGCACCTCAAGTAGCGCTACAGTCGCATTGTCACCCAAACGAACAGCGTTTCCATCAAACATCATGCCCACGGCATGTAGAATGCTGTAACAACAGTGCCTCATGTTTCCCACAACCCAGCTTGCTCTTTAGTTTAACCACCATCCCTACGTCCTTTGCTCAACCAGTTCCGACACTGCAAATGAGTATCCACAACTCGCAATTCTCCGTCAGAGGCAAACCTACGTTCAACAATGTCCATGGAAATCAAGTCAACTACAACAGCCACACAACGGTAACTGCAGAAATAGTTCATATTCATGGAGACGATACACAAGTTACCGAGCGCACAATATTCAGCGAGGTGAGTCCATGATGTGTGGATTCGAGATCCTTACCGCTGACACTGGATTCACAGTTCGAGACTGTGAAACGTGGCCATGTCATCGGCATGAAGGAGCTGGGATCTGTGGACCTCTTAAAGCGGTACCGGGATCGGGAAAATGGGGAATGGGTTGGTTGGTGGCGCGGGTCCACTCGGAAAACGATATCTACCGTTCAAGTTCATCCCGACCGACAATCCAACCTCACTGCGATAACATACGAAGGCGAGGATGCACAAGAGGCTTGGGAGAAGGATTTCGAGCAATTTTCCCGCGCCAGGTTCGTTTCCCCCTCCCTCGACTTAAAACTTGTGTCGATCATTGGACAGTCGGACAGGCTTGTTCCAACTCTTCGGTATCAATCGATCAGAGATCCCAATGTTGATATTTCACCATGGTGCGCACCACAAACTTCCTTCCGTCAACAACATACTCTGAACTAGAATGTAGAATTGATTCCAGTGGCGCATTTTTTCACAGACTCACTCTGGATGAACATGTACATGGAATATCTGAGGGTGAGTTCATATCCTAACTTCCAAAGGCCTGGTATTGATGATTTTGTAGGTAAATGAGGGATGTGAGGATGAGGACTTATGGATGGACACGAGGAGAGGAATTCTTTGCAGTGGACCCACCGGACCTCATGTCACCTTTCCAGTGTTGCCCAAAGATGGATTGGTTCTTCAAGGTCTTCCTTCGACACTGGACATGCTGGAAGAAGGAACTTCTGTTGCATTCTTCAGCAAATTTGGATCAAATATGGACAGCAGTGTTTTAGCATGTGCATGGCGGTTTTGCGAACGAACCTATCTCGATGACTTGTTTCCAAAGATGACAGAAGCTCATCAACACAAGGATAACAACCATCCCCAGTTGATGGCTGATTATCCCTACCTTGAATGCCTTTGGCAAAATCCACCCCACCATCTTCCAATTGACATCATTAGTGGGTTATGTTTTGGTACAGTCTACTCACCTTTGCTGGAGCCTGTTGTGAGGTGGCCACCAGAAGCACCTGGTCTATGGAAATGGAATGTCAATGGGTTGGTGGAGGAGACACAGGTTGATGGTGGATTGACACGGTGAGCACAGACTTGGCTCCTCTGCAATTTGTGCTCATTTCCACAGTTTCAAGTTGGTTGGTCAAGAGGGGGAAGTTTGCCTTTATGCTAGTTTCAGTTATCAAACATTCTGGGAAGGCTGGTTATCACAATCCTCCCATGTGTTTGATTTTCTCAAGACAACAGGCCATCAGGAAAGCTTTTGTAGGTGTCTCATCTCTCAAGCATGTGAAGAAGGTTCATTATCTTTTGTGTTACTAGCTGTGATTCATCCACCCTGGATCATGCTTCATTCTATCCAACATGAATATGAAGCATATGATGGACTCTTGGCCTTTTTTGACCTTTGTGATGTTGAAGAAACCCAACCCATCTACCTCTTCTTCTATCCTCTCCCAATGTCCATATCAGAACTCATATCATGGATGGATGGACATACCCATTTCTGGTCTTTTGATGAGAATGGTCAGTCAAGGATACCAGAAAAGGAATGGAAGCAGTGGGACATTCCAGTATTTACTCCATGCTCTGGAAATGATACTATCCTGAGGTCATGGCCTACCCACATCTACACTGCCCTCTGCAACTGGCAAATTGCCCGAGGCTTCAACTCTAGCACTGCTGATTGGGCACAAGAACTTGGTATCCCAAAGTTTGAGATTGTTGGGGAAATGAATAATAATCAACTCAAGGAAATCCCTGAACAGCCAGGTATGTTTCTGTCTATTATTACAATTTAGAATGAATGCTGAGACATACTTGTTGCAGAGAAATCTGGGTGGAACTGGTTATGGTCTGCATTTGCTGGATCAGATATCAGTGCATGTGCTTGCTAATAGTAGTTGGCTGTAATTAAGCAATTGAACCCAACATTTTATTGATTTATCTACATTTGAGTGTCTGTATACCTTATGACTATAAAGAAATGCCATACAATGTCATCAGCAGACTCCAGGGAAAGTTATAACCAAGTATCTATTCATAGAATTGGTGACAAGCCTCTATAAAGGTTGCCTTTGATTACAGCCATGGCTGTAATCTATCTTCAGCATAATATAGTACCCAATACCTAGTGCCAATGGTCTTGATGTTTATAAGTAGTTACTAGAAATATAACAGATGAGAGATAATAGAATAAGTAGCAGAGATTATAACACATACTATATGATATGACAAGCAGCTGATAACATAGTGAGTGACAAGAAATAGCACAAATGATAGGGCTTATAGCAAGTTTTAGAGGTTATGACTAGTTTTGAGCACTATACCCACTTGCAAGAGACTCAACTACTTATTAGACTTTTAATCAGGAGCAGAGAATATGTTGGGTATCATTCCTTACATTACATCTTAAGTTTTAAAAGCAAAGCATGGGAAATATAAGTAAATTCATTGTGTAAATCAACAAATGGGAATATAATACTGTATGTTATAAAGCCTACTAAGAACCCTCTATGCAACTGCATAAGATATGATAGAATCTGGTAAAAGTTATTAGTACTAATTTATCAAGAAGAGAAGTATAAAGAACAAATCTAATAAGCACAAGAAGTGGCTTATAGATTACTAGCATTTATTAACATTACATACTGAGATTACAAGGAGACTTGGTCAAGCTGCAGAAAGAGTAGCTGTCAGTTCTCAGGTCAATATTAGTCTCAAGAGTGGACTTACTAGATAAAATGGCTAACTCAAGGATCATTTATGTCAGTAGTACTAATAAAATGTGTTAGTACAAGTTGCTCTGATGAACAAGCTACAACTGTACCTTTAGAGTGTGCAAACATAATAAAAGGTGCAATCTACAGCATTAATGAGCCAGACAAGACTTTATAGCATGTTGGAGTGACAATAGATTGTAATACATAGGCTATATAATGACTTGCAGAGAACCAGAGCAAAGTGAGTGGGAATGTAGGACAATAGTAGAATGCAGAGCATAGGTGTGTGTCTAATATGTCAAGATCTGGATAGATGAGGAGAATGTTGGCTGAGGGCTGGATTGAGCTGGCAAGAGGGTGTAAGAATTACTAATCAAACCAGCTGGGCAAGAATATACATAGCAGCTTGAGTTAAAGTTAGTAAGAAGCTTATAATTTAAACTTTGATTTTTTGCCTCCACTGTTCCTATGCTACATTAATACCACACTTATGTTTTTATAATTTCTGGAGTTCTGCTAATGTAGAAATAGTGTAATGTAGGGCTATATATTTGTGTACCATCTTTTCTACACTCAGCAAAATTAAGCATGGTAGATACTAATTTGTCTAAGTTAAGGCTAATGGGAAACTACTAGAAGATAAACTCCAAAATTCTTATTTAGTTTTGTTGAGCAAGTGTAGATCAATGTGATCAGAGTTGCTATATGTAGAATATCAACTAAACTCTTAGCTAGATCAAATCTCTCTTATTAAAGTAATCTACTTTAAAGTATTCATTCTTAAAGGAGTATATATAGGTTTATATGGGTTTTATTCACAAATACACATAAAAATATAGTGCACAGAGCACAAACATAAGAGCTACAGTCCACTCAAAGACTCATGACCCTATAAAGTTTAAGACTTCTTTAAGACTACAGTATATAGCATACTGAAAAAGATCTTAAACTAATTTCTATAGAGTTCAGCTCAGGCAATTTTTTTGCTAAGTCTCTAAGTGTGTCACAACCTGATACACATATAGACCACACTCCAAGTGTTTTAGACTCCTTGGTGTAAAGTTATCTTTTGAAAAAGTGCTACATGCACTAAAGAATTACTTCTTTATTTCTTACAATGCAAATTAAATATTATGTCTATCTCTCTGGAGTTACTCAGAACCAATCTCCATAGCCTGTAGTAATGAAGAAAAACTGTTAAATAGGCATATAATCTATATACCAAACAAATTTGTCATGCAGTAGCAATCAGAAGAGGCAGAATTTCTTACATATATATAAATATCTAGCTGCCCTTATATACTGTCAAAAGTAGCATGTCATATAGCTCATAATACTTTCTAAAGGACCAAAGCCCTTTTAAGGTAATGACTAGCAGTCTGAGCTCACTCTAGTTCTTATTACCTGTTATAGCTTGTTATATTAAAGTAGTTTAAACTGAAAATAGTGTAAATCAAACAAAATCAAGTCTTTTCTAAGTCTCTCATATTAATGTTATGTGGTCTTCTTCTAAAAGATTTTCTTTTTCCACTATGCTTAGGCATCTAGCACTATAGTTTCCTGTTTTAGTAGCCTGCATAACATAGGTTCAAGTCAAATTGTTTTACAAGTCAAGTAGTCTAAAGTAGTGTTATAGTTTACCTACTATACTGTTACTGTAGACTCAGACTGTTCATTGAGCACTTTTGCATGCCTTTCGATACTTTTAGCTAGAGATATAAGCACAATCTATGGCAGTGTTGAGTAAGGAAATGCACTAGTATATATGCTGAGCTAAATCTCTCTCTCTCTATCTATATAACACACACAACTAATATAAATACTCTTATAAGCTTATAGAGCTATAATATAACATTCTAATGCTTATTCAACACCTTGAAGCCTAGTGCACAGATACTCTAGGTTGTTCAGATGACTTTCTGGTATATGTAGAGCTATTGAGACTATGAAATAGAACTTCTTGCATCAGCAAAAACCATGTAGTGCTATAATGGGTTTCTAGGAGTTTATAATCCACCTGCAGGGTATTATGACCCTTAAAACCAGTCATAACCCCCACAAACCAGGCCACAATCAGGTTATAATTCTTCTGGGGCTAGATTATAGCACTTTTCAGTTTTTGCTGATATGAGAATAGAAATAGAGCACACAACCTTATAGGTGGGCTACACAGCTCTGGGGGAAAAGGAATTTACACTAGTTGTTCATATTTTAATTCCTAACAAATCTGTCTATAACAACCATACTGGTAAAGTAAAGATAGAAAATATTGGTGATTATAGTTTCAAGTATATAGCTCTATGCCAGAATATCAAGCCTACATAGCACCATAGCAGTGTAAATAGTCTATTATAGCTTGTATAGTACACCCAAAACTATATAGCACTATCTCCAGTTTAACAAGATATGTACTGTATAATATAGTAAAAAAGCAGGAACTTACTATGACACTTTTATCAGAGTCAACTATTGGCTAATTTAAATATTTGGGGAGTACTATTGCAAAAGGCTACCTTACTACTGAGTTGCTAGCACTAACTGTTGATGAAGATACTAAGCATTAAGGTAATGTGGCCTATTGACAGTACAAATAAACTTCAAGTGAAAAAATTATTAGGTTGTGAGTTGTAAGTCATAAGATCAGATGACTCAGAACTATATAGTTGCTTGGAAACTTCTAAGGGCAGTGAAATTAGTACCATTCAAAGTTACAGAAGCTATGATCATAGCTCTATAGCTTATAGTTTTTGTAAACCATGTGACACCAGAGCTGCACTTCTTTTCTGTTTGTGCGATTCACTTACAACATCCTGCTCTACAGGCTCTTTTGGGCTAGTTAATCTTGCTAACACAGCATAGCTTACTAACCATTAGGTAGGTAGAAGCACTCTTCTCTATAACTTTTAAGGGCTGCACAGCATTTTATTGTTCAAGTTAAAATACTACTATACTCTATAGTAAAATAAGAATCTAGTAAGCTAAGGAGCCTAAAATAAACAAAAAATAAAATATAATATTTAAAGCCCAGCGTTTAACAAATAATTATTAAATTTATTATTAAATTATAATATAATTTTATTGTTTTATATTTATCTAAAATTTTTTCTTATTAAATAAAGGAGTGCAGCTGCTGCCACTCTTTTAAATTATTTTCTTCTGTTTATACCATGTTCTTGTTGTCAAATTCAACAACTTGAAAGCCCTGCAGTCAAAATAATCCCACAGCCTTGCCAACTTTTGAATGGGCTGCTAACAATCATGCCAAGACATGGGAGCTAATTGATGCTGTTGAGACCCCTGACCACATGAAGGTCATTGTTAGGAAGGAAAGGGGCTAGGTAAGGTTCTGATTGAGTGATTCTTCATGTCATCACTGATATAATATCAGAATTCCAGCAGAGACTCCAAGGCAAAGATCTTTGTAGCCATTAGCCATAAGGTATGGCCCAAACACTCAAACACAGATGTAAAAAAGACAGAAGAGCACTGTAAATCAAAGTAGGACACATATGTGACATGTATTTCTTCATTGTACAATTTTCTAACAATTTTGACTATAGCCTGCAGGACACCTACACAAAACATGCTAAGTGCCTGCATCAGACTGGTGGAGGTGTAGGCCAAGATGAAAATGAAGATACCAGCACCACAGAGCTGGATTTTTATATTGCCCCTGAAGGACCAAACCACACCACCTCTTCTGAAGCTCATAATATCTGGAGTATGTATTTATACTCTGTGTTCATATTCACATCATTTATATGACTTTTTTAGATCAGATTGTGGGAGAATTTAAATTTTTCCCCTGTCTGCACCATATCCTATCCACACAGTCAAATGTCACCCTGCTGGCAGTTACAACTGGTGTTACACCACATGGCCATCAGACAATTCTGCTCCAGCAGCCTGACAACTTAAACACAATTCCTGATGAGCTCATTGACTCTGTTCTCTGCAATCTGCCTCCTACTACTCTCCAGTAGGCTACTTCTTCATCAACTCATGGAATAGCAACTCCTATTCAGCGAGCATCTTCCACCAGCTCACTATCCTCTAATGCTCAGTTAACAACTCCACCTCTCCAGTCTATGCTTTCTGCAAGCCAGGTGACTGCACTTGCTTCTATTTTCCAAGGACCTAGAAAGCGTGGATTTGATGAGATGATTGGAGATGTGTTTCAGTATGTTCATTGGCTGACTGATTTATAATGCTTATATCTAATTTTTCATACAGACAGCATGTCACCACATCTTAGCAACAGGCTGCAACTGCAGAGAAAGTAGCTGAGACAGACAGGCAGGAGAAGGGTTGCAACCACTACTGTGGTGAACAAGCAGCAGTTCTTGACCTTCTCAAGGCAGAGGTGTACTCACCTGAGACAGCAAAGGCTAAGATTCACCATATTAACAAGCGGATGAAGCTGTATGAGAAGACACCAACACCACCATCTTCTCCAGTAAGGTCTAATTCACTATGTTGGGATATTGAGGAAGATAATTAGTATCTAATGTTTAAATCGATGTCAAGACCAAGATAGTTAATAGGAAATACAAAGTTTTTGCTCTGTATGCCAGCTAGCTCCTTGACAAGTCTTTGATGCTTAAGTTCCTCTGCCTTATTCTCAATATAATAATCTTCATCATCATCTGTCCCTCCTGCACCATTAACAATACCAGAATCCATATAACTTGCTGCTATTGCTGAATGAGTCTCATTGCCTTCTACATCAATATATAGATTATGCAGAATAATGCATATGTGAATCCACTGACATGCCTCCAGATGCTCTGCCTTAGAGTTGATGCTAACATGTAGCCCTCAGAGACACTGGAAACACTAATTGGTCTAAGATAAGACTAGTGGAAAACTATCCTGAAGATAACCTTCCAAAAGTCTAACTCAGGTTGTTGTGCAAGTGTGGATTGGCATGATCAGAGTTGCTGCACTTAGAATGCCAACAAAACTCTTAGCTAGGTTGATTCTCTCTTATTTGAAGCAATCTACTTCAATGGTGTTCACCTCCAGAGGAGTATATATATGGTTTTAAAAGGGTTTATATCACAAACACACACACAAAACACAAAGAACACAGTGCACAAAGCACAAACACAAGAGCTATAGTCCTGTTAATTTGTCTAAGATAAGACTAGTGGAAAACTACCCAAAAAGATAACCTCCAAAAGTCTAACTCAGTTTGTTGTGCAAGTGTGGATCGACGTGATCAGAGTTACCGCACTTAGAATGCCAACAAAACTCTTAGCTAGGTTGATTCTCTCTTATTGAAGTGTTCTACTTCAAAGTGTTCACCTCCAGAGGAGTATATATGGTTTTAAAATGTTTTATATCACAAACACACACACAAAACACAAAGAACACAGTGCACAAAGCACAAACACAAGAGCTACAGTCCCGTACAAAGACTCAATAGCCAATATAGTCTGACCCTATGGAGTTCAAGACTTCTTCAAGATAACTACAATACACAGTGTACTGGAAAAGGTCCTAGACCAATTTCTACAAAGAGTTCAGCGCAGGCACACCCCTTGCTAAGACTCTAAGTGTGTCACAACCTGATACACACACAGGCCACACTCCAAGTGCCTAGGCTCCTTCTTGGTGTAAAGTTTCTCTTAGAAAAGTGCTATAATGCCCTCAAGATGTTACTCTTATCTCTTATGACGCAAGTTCGTTATCAGATTTCTATCTCTCTGGAGTCACTCAGGACCAATCTCCAGGGCCTGTAGTGAGGAAGCAAAACTGGAATGGCACACAAATTTATACACCAAACAAACTCGTCATGTATTCACAATCAGAGGGGGCAGAGTTACTTGAGTATGTACAAATATCTAACTGTTCTTATATACAGTCCAGGAATATATCTACAGAAAATTATAAATAATGTCCGATAATTCAGGAAATGACAAATGAGTGACTGAGATACTAAAAGAGGGATTATTTGGATGTCACGGAGTCTGGCCACTAGGGTATCTGACCATATATGCGTGAGTATCTATGCCTCCAGGCATTCTAGACTCTATAATTTGTATTTTCTCTTTTCTAAGTCAGGTATCTACGAGCGGATGGCTGTATCTGTCCCGTCTTTTGACAGCATTTCTCTTTTTCTAGTACCTGCACATTGGCAGTGGCCTAGATGCCAAATTTTCCAAGGTCAGAACACACTGTTATTGTTCTGATCTCCTTTGACAATGCACACTCGGTCTTATTTAGAATTTCTTGCATGTTAGATATTCTTCATATGTCTCATTATATCTGTCTGTAGGTAGTGGATGTCCTTCAGAAGTGATTTCTGTCTTTCCAAGCAGGCTTTGTACCTAGTTTGCTTATCACATATTGTTTAGCCACCGGTGAATTCTTTATTAAGAGATCGCCTGCTTTGACTCTGATCCATATATTGACTTTGGAGGAGGATTGTTCTATGATCATTCCTGTTCTAAGTCGTCTTTCTGTTTTGGTGTCTCTTCTAAGTACCTCTGTACTGTTTGACTGCAGCTTGCACTTTGCAGATGTCATAGAAAATTAAAGTAGAAGTTAAAATCCCATTGATAGCACTTTGAGAGCTTGGTTAACTAGCCAATGCATTCATTGGGCCATAGTTAGATTCTCTACAGGTTTCAGGAGTGATCCACTTTGGATCTGATACATAGATAGGTTAGAAAGTACAGCTTAGACACCTCTGTATAGTGTATCATATAGCTCTTCATACTTTCTAAGGTACCACAGCTTCTCTAAGGCAATGACTAGCAGACTGGGCTCACTCTAGTCCTTATTACCCGTCATCTCGTGTCCTATTAAAGTGTTCCAATTCAGAAATAGTGTAAAATGAAGAAAAGTGGGTCTTTTCTAGGTTCGACATATTACTGTACAAAGACTTGGTAGCCGATATAGTCTGACCCTACAGAGTTCAAGACTTTCTTAAGACAACTACAGCACACAGTGTACTGGAAAAGGTCCTAGACCAGTTTCTACAAAGAGCTTAGCACAGGCGCACCCCTTGCTAAGGCTCTAAGTGTGTCACAACCTGATACCCAACACAGGCCACACTCCAAGTGCCCAAGGCTCCTTCTTGGTGTAAAGTGTCTCTTAGAAAAGTGCTATAACACACTCAAGATGTTACTCTTATCTCTTATGACATAAGTTTGTTATCAGATGTCTATCTCTCTGGAGTCACTCAGGGCCAATCTCCAGAGCCTGAAGTGAGGAAGCAAAACTGGAATGGCACACAAATTTATACACCAAACAAGCTCTTCATGTATTCACAATCAGAGGGGGCAGAGTTACTTGAGTATGTATGAATATCTAGCTGTCCTTATATACGGTCTATGGAATATATCTACAGAAAAACATAAATAATGTCCAATAATTCAGGAAATGATAAACAAGTGACAGAGATAACTAAAAGAGGGAATAATCAGATGTCATGGAGTCTGGCCACTAGGCTATCCGACCATATCCATGCAGGTATCTACGTCTCCAGGTGTTCTGGACTCTATAATTGGTATTTTCTCTTTTCTAAGTCAGGTATCTATGAGTGGATGGCTGTATCCATCCTGTTTCTTTACAGCATTCCCCTTTCTAGTATCTGCACATCAGCAGGGGTCTAGAGGCCAAAGCTTCCAAGGTCAGAACACACTGTTACTGTTCCTATCTCCTTTGACAATGCACACTTGGTCTTATTCAGGATTTCTTATGCATTAGATATTCTTTTTATGTCTCTTTGTATCTGTCTGTAGGTAGTGGATGTCCTTCAGAAGTGATTTCCTTCTTTCTGAGATGACTTTGTACCTCTNGTGGGTATCTATGCCTCCAGGTGTTCTAGACTCTATAATTTGTATTTTCTCTTTTCTAAGTCGGGTATCTACGAGCAGATGGCTGTATCCGTCCTGTCTTTTGACAGCATTTCCCTTTTCTAGTACCCGCACATCGGCAGTGGCCTAGATGCCAAATTTTCCAAGGTCAGAACATGCTGTTATTGTTCTGATCTCCTTTGACAATGCACACTCGGTCTTATTTAGGATTTCTTGCACATTAGATATTCTTCATATGTCTCATTATATCTGTCTGTAGGTAATGGATGTCCTTCAGAAGTGATTTCTGTCTTTCCGAGCAGGCTTTGTACCTAGTTTGCTTATCGCATATTGTTTAGCCGCCGGTGAATTCTTTATTAAGAGATCGCCTGCTTTGACTCTGATCCGTATATTGACTTTGGAGGAGGATTGTTCTATGATCGTTCCTGTTCTAAGTCGTCTTTCTGTTTTGATGTCTCTTCTAAGTACCTCTGTACTGTTTGACTGCAGCTTGCACTTTGCAGATGTCATAGAAAAGTAAAGTAGAAGTTAAAATCCCATTGATAGCACTTTGAGAGCTTGGTTAACTAGCCAATGCGTTCATTGGGCCATAGTTAGATTCTCTACAGGTTTTGGGAGTGATCCACCTTGGATCTGATACATAGATAGGTTAGAAAGTACAGCTTAGACACCTCTGTATAGCGTATCATATAGCTCTTCATACTTTCTAAGGTACCACAGCTTCTCTAAGGCAATGACTAGCAGACTGGGCTCACTCTAGTCCTTATTACCCGTCATCTTGTGTCCTATTAAAGTGTTCCAATTCAGAAATAGTGTAAAATGAAGAAAAGTGGGTCTTTTCTAAGTTCGACATATTACCAATCTGCCTTACGTCGCTGAGTCTCCATTTTTTGGTTCAGCACTGACAAAACTGCATCTCAGCAAGTCACTTACAGCTCTATCTCTTCCCTGATTGCATTTCCTGACCCCCATAGCATTACTGTAGCATATATGGTACTTTGCATCGTGTCATCTGGTTGAGGGATCAGGCAATATGAGGTTTTGTATTTTGCATTGAACATGGAGATGCCAATTTCACTAAGTCCAAACTCACATTTGGCACGGCCTGCCAAATCAGTCCCAGTTTGTACCAGCTGCTTCGCAATACTCAGCTCCTGCCTGCATCATTTCAAATATTGCGAAGCAGGTGGGAACGAGCCTAATACATACACCACCAAAGTGGTCAGATGTCAGTTTGACCTCAGAATGAGAGGCTGAGGGACATCGTGCTGGGACCTCGGAGGACCTCAATTTGAGCTTTTCAGAGGTCTGGAACTCTGGGCACGAGAAGTCACATGGCATGACTGCAAAACTGAGCGCGCCTCAGAATATACATCAGCGAAATGGACACCTAAATATATTGGAATAAAATGTGTGAAATACATTATAATGGCCAAAATACATTATAATCATTATGGTGTATTTTAATGTAATATAATTGTTGTTCCTTTATTTTAATGGATTAAAATGAAGCAAAATGGTTATAATGTATTCTGGCTATTATAATGTATTTCAGCCATTATAATGCATCAGCCCCACCTGGAAGTCGGGGACAAAAAGAAATAATATTTATTTGTTGCAACCCCCATGAGTCAAACCCTCGACCTCAAGGTAGATTAGTCAGCAATTCTTGGCAGCTGCAGAGTGCTCAAGACCACTGTACCACAGTGCCATATACTTACCGCCACACATAGTGCAATATATCCCCTTACTCAAAAGACCTATCTCCACCCCCTTGCTGTTTCTATTGATCAAATCCCCAACCAAAAGCTTCCCTTCACTTTATAGAGTCCTCTCCCTGTCCTCTGGAAGGCATAAAAATGCACTGTTTTGATTGCCTCCGTTACAATCTATTTTACTACATTATAATAACTCTGTCTCATTTTATTGCATTTTAATACACTATAATAATACTATCCCATTTTATTGCATTTTTTGCAATCCTCATGAGTCGAACCCTCAACCTCAAGGTGGATTAGTCAGCAATCCTTGGCAGCCACGGGGTGCTCAAGACCACTGTACCACAGTGCCATATACTTACCACCACACATAGTGCAATATATCCCCTTACTCAAAAGACCTATCTCCACCCCCTTGCTGTTTCTATTGATCAAATCCCCAACCAAAAGCTTCCCTTCACTTTATAGAGTCCTCTCCCTGTCCTCTGGAAGGCATAAAAATGCACTGTTTTGATTGCCTCTGTTACAATCTATTTTACTACATTATAATAACTCTGTCTCATTTTATTGCATTTTAATACACTATAATAATACCATCCCATTTTATTGCATTTTAATGTACTATAATAATACCATCCCATTTTATTGTATTTTAATGGATTATAATAACACCAGTCTCATTTTAATGCATTTTAATGTATTGTAATAGCATTGCTTGATTTTAATCTATTACAATGGACTAAAATCAGCAAAATACATTATAATTTATTATATTTAGGTGTCCATTTTGCTGATGTACAGACGGTGGACGCTGCATGTGTTGTGGTNTCTAATATGGTGCAAATAGATGAAATTACTTAACAAGAGGCAACACAACTTCAGAACAAGTGTAGCTACATGACTACAGATACAATGAGACATATAATTAATATCTAAGGAATGCAAAGTCCTAGATAAGATCAAGAACAAATTATCAAAGGAGACAGGAACAGGAACAGTATGTTCCAGCCTTGGAAGCTTTGAAACCAGACGTCAGCAGCTGTGTGGATGCTGGAAAAGAGAATGTGGAACAGATAGACTCATCTGTCCATCTGGACCCATCTAGAAAAGAGAAAAATCAAATATCTAAGAGTCCAGAACACCTGCAAAGCAGATACCTGTGTGGATATGATTGGATACCCTAATGGCCAGACTCTGTGACATCCGAATATTCCCTCTTTTAGTATTTCAGTCACTCTTTTATTATTTCCTGAATTATTGGACATTATTTATATTTTCCTGTAGATATATTCCATGGACCATATATAAGGACAGCTAGATATTCATATATACTCAAGTAACTCTGCCCCCTCTGATTGTGAATACATGATGAGTTNACCACGTGTTACAATAACAAGCACGAATCTAGAGTATACTGGGGAGTTCAATGACCCACTAGACTCAAAGAATTTTTTGTGTAAAGCAGAAGTGGAAATGGCACTACAGTGATATGCATAACTTTTACCTTTTATTTCACATGCAAATAGAGAATATTTTGCACTTTTATGGTTGAAAATGAAAGATATAAGGGAATTGAGGACTAGTGTGAGCCCTGAGCAGCTGGTCAAAGCAAGTAGTAGAGAAGGATACAAAATATTAGCAGAGTAATAGTTGATGGTAGGCCATATAAGGGTACCAGACCACTGCTAGTATGAAAATAAACAGCAAATCTGAACACAGAGGAGCATTCCAAAACCTGTAGGGAAACACACCACATCACACCTCTCTATCGAAAGCATACCAAAGGGAATATTTTCACTCTTAATAATATTTTCAAACCATACCCAATTGGAAGGAAGAATAAAAGCTTTCGATGATACACCTACAAGAATATTAGCGAGAAATGGATATGAAACAGAGGATGACAAATTATTGGCAAGGGATACTCAAGATACTAAATAACAAATTGAAGAATGAAATAGAGGATCGGCTACTGGAAGGGTACCTGTATTGCAGAAAAACGGAAGACAAAGCTGTATGATGAGAAGCCAGCATGGCTGAGCCTATGCATATGCTTTAGACATGAAAAAGGAAGCATATTATGCATCCAGAGAGCAGATGAGAGTAGATGGAGAAGGAAAGAATCATGCAGAATGGCATGGAAGTAAAATATTTTCAAACGGAGTCGGAAGAAGAGCTGTTTGATAAAGAAAATTGCAAATGATTAGTGTCAGAAGACTGCACCATCATCAAAGAAAAAGAATAAAAGAAATTATGGCTATGAAGCCTGACTACAATTGGACACTGTGACAGAGAAATTACCAAACACAGCTCAGTTTATATAATATTTAGCACCCAACTTAGTTTTATTTGTATTTGTGACAGACATATTAGATTATTTATGTTGTAGGGTATATAAGAGGGATGTGTTTTGTGGGTGGAAGGCAGGAGAGATACTGCCCACCGATTACCAGAGTGTATGACGTTGTTGTTCAGGTAGAAGAGCTACCAACAATCAGTATTTTTCAACTACTTCAGGCTCTAGCTTATTTAGTTGTGCAAGAGGTGCAGGCTAGTTGAGACCTGAGATTGTAACCCAAACCAGAGATATAAATAAAAGCTAGGAAGTGCTTAGTTTTTAATGCAAGAGGTGTGTTTTCTGATAAGAGAAACATTGTATCAGTCTACTAAGAGGGTAGCTGATGTGCATTAGTATAGTCTGGTGTTTTGATGTGAATCAGAGAGGGTTTCAGGCTAGCAGTGTCTAGAAGATTTGTCCTCTTGAGAATTGTTGCAGAATATAGCTAAGAGGGCTATATTCAGGTACAAGAGGTACCTTTGTTTTGAATAGAAGAAGTTTATTCTTTGGGCAGTTTCTGGTCGAAAATATATACCAGTATTTGCTTTCAAAGTGATTAATAAAACTACAAACCAATAAATATTATACCAAAATGAACACCAATATCGATCTGAGAAGTTGTTTTGAAGGTGTTTGTCTCTGAACTACCAAGTAATACATTGAGAATTATTCTTGACATTGCAGTAACAGTAAACCATGCTGAACCAACTCGCAAACAAAACTGAGAATCAAGAACTTATATATATACTTTTTTTTGGGGGGTATTTTAGCACCACAGGCCTCGTGTTTTCATAGTAGAGGCATAGGTTTTTAAGCATCTTCAATGGTTCCCCATAGCCTTCATGTCCAAACAAACATCATCAGCTGAATGCAACTATAAACTATTCCTGTTGGAATTNGCCTGTATCACAGAAAAGCAGAAGACAAAGCTATATGATGAGAAAA
Organism: Moniliophthora roreri; assembly: GCA_001466705.2. Lineage (NCBI taxonomy): Eukaryota > Fungi > Basidiomycota > Agaricomycetes > Agaricales > Marasmiaceae > Moniliophthora > Moniliophthora roreri. The sequence goes on along the minus strand of LATX02000042.1, from coordinate 3,366 downwards.
CAGTATGGCTGAGCTTACATGTATGCTTTAGACAGGAAAATAGAGGCATATTACATGTCCACAGAGCAGATGACAGTAGAAGGAGAAGGAAGGAACTGTGCAGAGTGGCATGGAAGTATAATATTTGCAAATGGGGTCAGAAGGAGAGCCATTTGACAGAGAATTGCAAACAATTGGTGTCAGAAGACTACCCAATTGTTATTGAGAAAGAATAAAAGAGTTTATGGCTATAAAGCCTGACAATAATCAGACACTGTGACAGAGAAATTACCAAACACAGCTCAGTTTATATAATATTTAGCATCTGACTTGGTTTTAGTTTATGTGTGACAGATATATTAGATTATTTTATGTTGTAGGTGGAAGGCAGGAGAGATACTCCCCACCAATTACCAGAGTGTATGAGGTTGTTGTTCAGGCAGAAGAGCTACTGGTAATCAGTATTTTTCAACCACTTCAGGCTCTAGCTTATTTAGTTATGCAAGAGGCACAGGCTAGTTGAGACCTGAGATTGTATTCCAAACCAAGAGGCATGTTTTCTAATAAGAGGAACATTGTATCAGTCTACTAAGAGGGTAGCTGACATATATCAGTATAGTCTGGTGTCTTGATGTGAATCAGAGAGGGTTTCAGACTAGCAGTATCTAGAAGATTTGTCCTCTTGAGAATTGTTGCAGAACATAGCTGAAAGGGCTATATTCAGGTACCAGAGGTACCTTTATTCTCACTTAGAAGAAGATTGTTCTTTGAGCAGTTTCTGGTCAAACCTTATACCAGTTTTGCTTTTGAAGTGATTAATAAAACTACATACTAAGAAAATATTTAAATCAACACCAATCTCAATCTGAGAAGTTGTTTTGAAGGCAATCATCTCTGAACTACCAAGCAAGACACTGAGAATTATTCTTAATGTTGTGGTAACAGTGAATCATGCTGAAGAGGCAGAAACTCTGTCTTCTATGAAGAACAGCTGCATGCTATTTTCACTCTAAAATGCACTCAATTTGGGACTCAGAAACAAAGAACTGCTACTAAACCCACACAAAACACACACTACAACTCACAATAGAGGCTTCTAAGAGTAATAAAGCACTGTACAGGTCTACTAGGAGACTGAGTCTGTTTCAACTCTTTCTGAGGTTGTGTTGCCTCTTGTTAAGTAATTTCATCTATTTGCACCATGTTAGAACTCTTTATTAAGAGATCATCTGCTTTGATTCTGACCTGTATATTTCAATGCCTGATTGTTCCTTTTCTTTCAAGTGGTCTCTCTGTTCTGATGTCTTCTCTAAGTACCTCTGTACTGTATGACTGCATGTTGCACTTTGCAGATGTTATAGAAAAGTGAATAAATTGAAAATTCCTATTGATAGTACTTTGAGAGAGCTCAGTTAACTAGCCAACATGTTCATATGGTTATAGTTAGGTTCTCTACAGGTTTTGGGAGTGATCTGCTTCAGATCTGATACATAGATAAGTCAGAATGTACAGCTTAGACACCTCTGTATAGCGTATCATATAGCTCTTTGTACTTTCTAATACACTGTAGCTTCTCTAAGGCAATGACTAGCAGACTAGGCTCACTCTAGTCCTTATTACCCATTATCTGACATCATATCAAAGTGTTCTGATTCAAAAGTAATGTAAATTGAATAAAATTGGGTCTTTTCTAGATTTGCCATATTACCAAGATGCACAGTCACAAATATGTTCTCATAACCATGTGATAGTCATGTGATGACTTCACTTCACTCCAACAGTGTATGTGTCCATGTAGGTGGAATCTTAATCATACTCAACTGCCTATCTTGGCATGGTTGACATAATTTCACAAACCATTCTACATTATGCTCTAGCTCTGGCCACCAAAATCTCTTTTTAAGGAGTTGCTCAGTTGCAAACATTCCTTTATGACCCACATATTCATGTGCTGCTGACATCATCCACATTCTTTTGTTGTTCAAAACTAACAGCTTATGCTGTCCCTCTATTTCTTCATTTCTTCTATACAGTTTGCCTTCTNTGCTACACAGTAATTTGTCTAAGATAAGACTAGTGGAAAACTACCCAAAAGATAACCTCCAAAAAGTCTATCTCAAGTTGTTGTGCAAGTGTGGATCAATGTGATCAGAGTTACCACACTTAGAATGCCAACAAACTCTTAGCTAGGTTGATTTTCTCTTATTGAAGTAATCTACTTCAAAGTGTTCACCTCCAGAGGAGTATATATGGGTTTTAAAAGAGTTTATATCCAAACACACAAACACACACAAGAACATGGTGCATAAAGCACAAAACACAAGAGCTACAGTTCTACCAAAAGACTCAGTAGCCAATATAGTCTGACCCTATGGAGTTCAAGACTTCTTTAAGACAACTACAGTACACAGTGTACTGGAAAAGGTTCTAGACTAGTTTCTACAAAGAGCTTAATCACAAGCCCAATTCCTTTGTTAAGACTCTAAGTGTGTCACAACCTGATACCCAACACAGGCCACACTCCAAAAGCCACCANTACAAATATCTAGCTGTCCTTATATATGGTCCATGGAATATATCTACAGAAAAATATAAATAATGTCTGATAATTCAGGAAATAATAAATAAGTGACTGAAATGCTAAAAGAGGGAATATTCGGATGTCACAGAGTCTGGCCATTAGGGTATCCGACCATATCTGCACAGGTATCTGCTTTCCAGTGTTCTGGACTCTTAGAGATTTGATTTTTCTCTTTTCTAGGTGGGTCTGGATGGACAGATGAGTCCATCCATTCCATGTCCAGGTTTCAAAGCTTCTGAGGCTGGAACATACTGTTCCTGTTCCTGTCTCCTTTGATAATTCATTCTTGATCTTATCTATTCCTTTAGATATTAATTATATGTCTTATTGTATCTGTAGTCACATAGCTACACTTGTTCTGAGGTGTTTCAACTCTTTCTGAGGTTGTGTTGCCCCTTGTTAAGTAATTTCATCTATTTGCACCATGTTAGAACTCTTTATTAAGAGATCATCTGCTTTGATTCTGACCTGTATATTTCAATGCCTGATTGTTCCTTTCCAAGTCATCTCTCTGTTCTGATGTCTTCTCTAAGTACCTCTGTACTGTATGACTGCATGTTGCACTTTGCAGATGTTATAGAAAAGTGAATAAATTGAAAATTCCTATTGATAGTACTTTGAGAGAGCTCAGTTAACTAGCCAACATGTTCATATGGTTATAGTTAGGTTCTCTACAGGTTTTGGGAGTGATCTGCTTCAGATCTGATACATAGATAAGTCAGAATGTACAGCTTAGACACCTCTGTATAGCGTATCATATAGCTCTTTGTACTTTCTAATACACTGTAGCTTCTCTAAGGCAATGA
>LATX02000041.1:0-37892 GCA_001466705.2 Moniliophthora roreri | reverse complement strand
AAAACGAGGGATTTTGGACCAAGACCCGCTACTAAAGATAGCGGGAATCCTGAGGTCGCAAGTTCGAGCCTTGCACGGAGCAATGCACTGTCGACTTCTTCTGCCATTATTATCATTATCTTCGCAGTATGCGCAACTTTACCCAAGAACCAGAGTTCATTTAGCCGTATCTATACCGCCGGCTTCCCGAGCACGGTCACCAGACCCCGTATCATGCAGTATCCCATCAACGATCAATGACGAAGGCTATTTATACAGCTCTCTTTCCCCTTTACCATTATGTTCCTCCCGCTTCTCATTCCCTTTCTTCCCCTGGCCTTTGCTCAATACACATCTCTCCGTGAACAACTCGCATCAGATGGAATTCGAGCGGTTTTTGCTGATGATGTAGAGTATGGGAATGTTACGCGTGCTTGTATGTTTGCATCTCTATCACCCTTTTGTAACATTTCCGACTAACAATCCCTGTATGACAGATAACATGCGTTACACCCCTTCCCCAATAGCCGTAACCTTCCCTACCAACACTTCCCAAGTCAGTCTGATCGTTAAAGCGGGTGCAAAGGAAGGCATCAGAGTCGTTGCGAAGAGTGGTGGTGTACGTGACGTCGCCCTAGCTCTCTATCTCTTCTTGACGTGTAAAATTGAATAGCACAGCTACATCGCAAACAGTATAGGTAGTGATTCTGATCCTCCCGCTTTAGTGGTAGATCTTGGTGCATTCAAAGATATCACATATGACGGCGAAACACAGACGGCTGTTATCGAACCTGGAAATCGACTTGGAGAGGTAGCCTTGGCATTGAATGAATATGGGAGAGCGATTCCGCATGGGAGGTGTTCGTGGGTTGGATTTGGTGGACATTCGGGTGTGTGTTTTCTCTATTTTGCGAGTACAGTGCTGATGGGCGTTACAGGGTTCGGTGGATGGGGCTTCTCATCCCGGATGTGGGGTCTTACACTCGATAACGTTTTATCCGCAACAGTTGTGTTGGCGAATGGAACTGTGGTAACTGCATCTGAGGGTGAAAATACCGAGTTGTTTTGGGTACGTTTTACCCTCCCGCCTATTTTACGTTTTCTATGCTAACCTCAACATGAAACAAAAGGCAATCCGTGGCTCCTCCTCATCCTTTGGCATTGTCACTTCCCTAACTATGCGTACACATCCCGTTCCTCCGTCAGGCACATTCTTCGAATATATTTTCGATCTTGATATCGCAACGGCTTCGAAAGCCTTCTCCGACTTTCAGAAATACGCCCTGTCGCCTTCGTTACCAAATACATTCGGGGGCGAGCTGGGTGTTTTGAAAGGACGCGAAAGAGGGAGAGTGAGCGTTGTTTTCCTTGGATCCTTTTACGGCGATACCGAACGTTACGTGCAAGTTGTCACCCCGTTCCTTGATACACTCCCTCCATGGAGGAACGATTCGATTGTCGTTAATGGGACGTGGATTGATGTCGTTACGGCTGGTGCTGCGGGTAACTTGACCGTAGAAGGGGAGATGCCTAGAGATACGTTTTATGCCAAGTCGTTGATGACACCTCAAGATGTGTTGCTCACAGAGGAAGCGATGCATGAGATGATGAGGTATTTAGGTGAGGAAGGGTTTGATAGTGATACCGTACGTCCTTTCTTCTTTCATGTTCGTAAACCTATGACTGAATGCTGCGGATTAGTTCTGGCACGTCGAAATCGAGATATATGGCGGGGTACAGAGTGTCATCAACAGTGTACCATTGAACGCAACCGCATTTGGACATCGAGATACATTATTCACGTTCCAACCATACGCGAGTACAGGAGATTTGTTGCCGCCTTGGGATGATGCAATCTTTGGGTTTGTCGAAGGTACGTCGTTTTCTCTTTTCATTCTCCTTTGTGTACGAGTGCTGATCGGAATGATAGGAATGGTATCGAGCATAACGGATAATATGCCACAAGATTGGAAGTATGGGTGCGTCTCCGTTTCTCCGTTTCTTTGCGCTTCCTCACTCGTCCCAATAGTGCATACGCGAATTACATCGACCCTCGTCTACCAGACTGGCAACACAGGTATTACGGGACAAATTATGAGAGGTTGCAAAAACTGAAAGGGGAGGTGGATGGCGATGATGTGTTCAGGTTTATTACGAGTATCGAGGTGCCAGAGGAAGAAGCATATTGAATCGTTCGGTAGGATCGTCGTTTTGGTCCTGAGGATGTGCGGAGATTCGCAGAGAATCTCCGCACAAGAAAAGTATATGGTTCGATTGTGTAGAAAGACTCGCAGCTTCTGTATACCCTCCTCATAATTTAAATTCCAAGGTAAGAGAACCTGATCACCTGAAAGGCAGAAGTATAAGTCGAATACCCAGATACAAAGCCTAGTAAAAGATCTGCCACCTCACGAGTATACAAACAGCAAGGAAAGCCTCATCTTCCCGCCCTATCCTCTTCCTTAAGTACCCAACGTCGAATGGAATATAAGTTATTGGCGTTTGCTACTACATTATCGCCTTCAACCCCCATTCAAAAGGTGCGATATTCCAATAATTGGTCAACGTTGGTTTGGAAGTATATTGAGAAAGGTCTAGACGAGAAGCGGTGCAGAGGTAAGGTGCCCGAGGAAAAGGGAAGAATGCACCCGTAGAAAGCCCAAAGAATTCATTCTCCATTGCTGGGGTACATGGTATGACAGTATCGCCTTCGCTCTAGCTGTCATGATCTTCTGAATGTACATGAATGATTAAGTACCCATGCTTTGTAACCATATTCACTATTTAGGGAAAAATTGTTCTATGTGAGAAATTTAGGATTGATATCTTTCGCGAAAAACTGTTTTCCCCCTAGCCGACTTGAACGACTGACCTCTTCATTCTTGACACATGAGAACACACATACTAGTGAAGCGCTCTACCGCTGAGCTAAGGGGGAGTTACCCACTAAGGCTTCCATGAAGCCAATGCATATGTGTACCTCCGGCCACGTGAAAATGGTATTCATTGTCAGTTCGCAGAGTTACTAAGAATGGTGCATCGCATACACTGTTGTACAAGTACAGATGGAATGGAGCCGGTGTGAGCAAAAAAAAAAGTTAGATCTCTGATCCCTTCAATATCATTCAAAAGTGTCTTACTAGTTGCTAGTGATGTTGGGGGCTTGGTAATATGGCAAACCTAGAAAAGACCCACTTTTATTCATTTTACACTATTTCTGAATTGGAACACTTTAATATGACACGAGATAACGGGTAATAAGGACTAGAGTGAGCCCAGTCTGCTAGTCATTGCCTTAGAGAAGCTGTGGTACCTGGGAAAGTACAAAGAGCTATATGATATGCTATACAGAGGTGTCTAAGCTGTACTTTCTGACCTATCTATGTATCAGATCCAAAGCAGATCACTCCTGAAACCTGTAGGGAATCTAACTATGGCCCAATGAACACATTGGCTAGTTAACCAAGCTCTCAAAGTGCTATCAATGGGATTTTAACTTCTACTTTACTTTTCTATGACATCTGCAAAGTGCAAGCTGCAGTCAAACAGTACAGAGGTACTTAGAGGAGACATCAAAACAGAGAGACGACTTAGAACAGGAATGATCATAGAACAATCCTCCTCTGAAGTCAATATACAGATCAGAGTCAAAGCAGGTGATCTCTTAATAAAGAATTCACCAGCGGCTAAACAATATGTGATAAGAAAACTAGGTACAAAGACTGCTTGGAAAGACAGAAATCACTTCCGAAGGACATCCACTACCTACAGACAGATACAAAGAGACATATGGAGAACATCTAATGTGCAAGAAATCCTAAATAAGACTGAGCATGCATTGTCAAAGGAGATCGGAACAATAACAGTGTGTTCCAACCTTGGAAAATTTGGCATCTAGGCCACTGCCGATGTGCAGATACTAGAAAAGGAAAATGCTGTCAAAAGACGGGACAGATACAGCCATCTGCTCGTAGATACCCGACTTAGAAAAGAGAAAATACAAATTATAGAGTCTAGAACGCCGGGAGGCATAGATACCCATGTGGATATAGTCGGATACCCTAGTGGCCAGACTCTGTGACATCTGAATAATCCCTCTTTTAGTATCTCAGTCACTCATTTGTCATTTCCTGAATTATCGGATATTATTTATAATTTTCTGTAGATATATTCCTGGACCATATATAAGGACAGCTAGATATTTGTACATACTCAAGTAACTCTGCCCCCCTCTGATTGTAAATACATGATGAGTTTGTTTAGTGTATAAATTTGTGTGCCATTCCAGTTTTGCTTCCTTACTACAGGCCCTGGAGATTGGTCCTGAGTGACTCCAGAGAGATAGACATCTGATAACAAACTTGTGTCGTAAGAGATAAGAGTAACATCTTGAGTGTGTTATAGCACTTTTCTAAGAGAAACTTTACACCAAGAAGGAGCCTTGGGCACTTGGAGTGTGGCCTGTGTGTGTATCAGGTTGTGACACACTTAGAGTCTTAGCAAGGGGTGTGCCTGCACTGAACTCTTTGTAGAAATTGGTCTAGGACCTTTTCCAGTACACTGGGTGCTGTAGTTATCTTGAAGAAGTCTTGAACTCCGTAGGGTCAGACTATATCGGCTATCGAGTCTTTGTATGGGACTGTAGCTCTTGTGTTTGTGCTTTGTGCACTGTGTTCTTTGTGTTTTGTGTGTGTGTTTGTGATATAAAACATTTTAAAACCATATATACTCCTCTGGAGGTGAACACTTTGAAGTAGAACACTTCAATAAGAGAGAATCAATCTAGCTAAGAGTTTTGTTGGCATTCTAAGTGTGGTAACTCTGATCATGTCGATCCACACTTGCACAACAAACTGAGTTAGACTTTTGGAGGTTATCTTTTTGGGTAGTTTTTCCACTAGTCTTATCTTAGACAAATTATCAGCTCAAGCCCTGAAGCCAGGCATGACCGAGCCAGGGCTCACAAGGCCAAGCCGAGCCCTACTGTAAGGCTTTGACTGGGCTCGGGGCTCGGGCTTGTATTTCTGAAAGCCTAAGCCCAGAGCTTGAGCCCTAGATGATATGATGGAAAGTGCAACCCATGGCTGTAGGCAAGTGGTACCCAAAAGCCCTAGCCTAAGCAAGCAGTCCATGTAGATTTTATATAATTTGCCCTAGCTTTGCAACCCCAACACATTATAATGCACACCCTAACCACCACATGTCATTGCTGTGTCAGAGTACCTCAGGCTTTATTACTCTCCTTTCCTTCTCCCATGTACAGCATTGTCCTCCATCCTCCTATTTATTCACTGATCTATTTATTAGTATCTCTAGTACACTGTCTAATCATGATCACACCCCTATGGTCCCTCACTGCTGTTCATTGGTAGGTGTGCATAATTATCAGAGTGGGCACGTCCTGATTGCCAGTTTTGGTAGATTCCATCTCATTATCATTCACCCTCAGTGTGCAAATTATTATTTGATCTTCGATGTTTCTTTGGTTCCTAGGTGTGTATGATTTATCATTCTGTTTGATCTAGGCTCATTATCATTGGTACTCAGCTCTCCTACACTGAATCCCAGACTCATTATCATTTGACCCTGGTTAATACAACCCTAGTGCTCATCTATGAGTAGCCCTTGACAGCCAGCAACTACACAATCACAAGTGAAACTTCCTTATTTCATTGCCTGCATCCTACATTGCATTGAACTTCATTTCTTGGAGTCTAAGGTATGTGTTGTTCACTATTTTACAGATTCAGTCTCATTATTAGTGTTTCTATGCCTTGGCTGCTTCCAGCACACTGTTTTCAGTCGTTGCCAGTGGCTTGAACCTTGAAAATTTTCAACTGTATAGTACTCAGCAATGACCAGAAGCATATCTTGAAGCCCAGCCTTTCATCTTGCAGTGAACAGCCTAACATGGATGATTGACACTCAATATTCAGGCCTTGGATGCAATTGCACTAAGAGTTAGGTATTTTGAAGGGATTAAAGGTGTGTGTGCTCTACTTTATCCATATATTTGATAAACTGACCAGTTACTTTTATTTCCAGTTGTTGAGGGTTGAATCTGCATCAGGTATTCAGTCACATCCATGGTGGCTCTGCTCATCCTTCTTTGGAATTCACACTGTTGTTTGCCCCAATACCCATGATGACAGGTCTTTCTCCTGGTACCACCCATGCTGCTATGTTCAGGCATCTATAGCTTAGCCATGCTGTGTAGAGAACCCACCTTGTACATATATATCCAATATACACTTCTCCCATCATTCCACTTCCACATGCTTGCTGTGAACTCTCAACAGGACTACAAAAATGACCATTCCTGAGCCTTTGTGAGGTGATTTACTGATTAGTCTTCATCCTGTACAGCACCTATCTACCTTCTATGTAATGTTCATCAAGGGTTCCTGAATTATTTGGAGAAGGCCACTCTTGAGATGAGAATGGGGTACAAATTCCACAAGCACTGAATAAATACTTGGGATTGAACTATGTCTGGCTCATTGGAGTTAGTTTTTGAGAAGAACTTTTCTTGTACATATCCACCACACCATTTGCAGACTTAGTAAACATTACCATTTGAGTCAGAACATAAAAGAGGTCCAACTGAGTGCTCCTGGTGCTATTAGATCCTCAAATGAAAAAGTCAAGCAGCATGCAAGCTCAGAAAGGCTTTCATTCACACTCTACTTACAGTTTGTACATCTCAATAGCTACAAAGTTATCCCCTCCCACACTAGCAACAGAGAGTTGACTGAATATCATGTCAAAAAGCATTGGAAGTTGTTCAATGCACACAGGATATCTGAAACTACAGCTGGTCTCCCCAAACNTGTGCAAGTGTGGATTGATGTGATCAGAGTTGCTGCACTTAGAATGCCAACAAAACTCTTAGCTAGGTTGATTCTCTCTTATTGAAGTGTTCTACTTCAAAGTGTTCACCTCCAGAGGAGTATATATGGTTTTAAAATGTTTTATATCACAAACACACACACAAAACACAAAGAACACAGTGCACAAAGCACAAACACAAGAGCTACAGTCCTGTACAAAGACTCAATAGCTAATATAGTCTGACCCTACAGAGCTCAAGACTTCTTTAAGACTACTACAGCACACAGTGTACTGGAAAAGGTTCTAGACCAATTTCTACAAAGAGCTCAGCACAGGCACACCCCTTGCTAAGACTCTAAGTGTGTCAAAACCTGATACCCAACACAGGCTACAATGCACTCAAGATGTTACTCTTATCTCTTATGACACAAGTTTGTTATCAGATTTCTATCTCTCTGGAGTCACTTAGGACCAATCTCCAGGGCCTGAAGTGAGGAAGCAAAACTGGAATGGCACACAAATTTATATACCAAACAAACTCTTCATGTATTCACAATCAGAGGGGGCAGAGTTACTTGAGTATACATGAATATCTAGCTATCCTTATATATGGTCCATGGAATATATCTACAGAAAATTATAAATAACATCTGATAATTCAGGAAATGATAAATGAGTGACTGAGATACTAAAAGAGGGAATATTCAGATGTCATGGAGTCTGGCCACTAGGGTATCTGACCATATCTGTGTGGGTATCTATGTTGCCAGGTGTTCTGGACTCTATAATTTGTATTTTCTCTTTTCTAAGTTGGGTATCTACAAGCAGATGGCTGTATCCATCCTGTTTCTTTACAGCATTTCTCTTTCTAGTATCTGCACATCAGCAGAGGCCTAGATGCCAAAGTTTCCAAGATCAGAACATGCTGTTACTGTTCCTATCTCCTTTGACCATGTATGCTCAGTCTTATTTAGGACTTCTTATGCATTAGATATTCTTCATATGTCTCATCATATCTGTCTGTAGGTAGTAGGTGTCCTTTGGAAGTAATTTCCTTCTTTCCAAGACAACTTTGTACCTAGTTAGTTTATTTCATATTGTTTAGCCACCAGTGAACTCTTTATTAAGAGATCACCTGCTTTGACTTTGATCCATATATTGACTTCAGAGGAGGATCATTCTGTGATTGTTCCTGTTCTAAGTTATCTTTCTGTTTTAATGTCTCCTCTAAGTACCTCTGTACTGTTTGACTGCATGTTGCACCTTGCAGATGTCATAGAAAGGTAAAATAGAAATTAAAATCCCATTGATAGCACTTTGAGAGCTTGGTTAACTAGCCAATGTGTTTATTGGGCCATAGTTAGGTTCCCTACAGGTTTCAGGAGTGATCTGCTTTGGATCTGATACATAGATAAGTCAGAAAGTACAGCTTAGACACCTTTGTATAGTGTATCATATAGCACTTTGTACTTTCCAAGGCACTATAGCTTCTCTAAGGCAATGACTAGCAGACTGGGCTCACTCTAGTCCTTATTACCTGTTATCTTGTGTCATATTAAAGTGTTCCAATTCAAAAGTAATGTAAAATGAATAAAAGTGGGTCTTTTCTAGGTTCAACATATTAACAGGTAAGAGCCAATCAAAAAAGGCAATTAATATTTCCAAATTTGACAACACTATGAGATATGTACATGTGATGCTTATTGACCTCCACTGAGAAACCAAACTGCAGCTGAGAGTCATCCAATGTTGCTTGTATTGCCTGAAGGCTTCAAGGGAATATTTCCATACTCAAAAAAGTGTAAATCACAAGAACAGAAGCTCCAAGAGCTCAAGAGCATGCATTATAAACCAGATATGACATTCTCTACAATGGAAATAGGACATGTTATGTTGAGTAGTGATAGGTAGAATGTGAAGTATAGCAAGAGCAAGAGATAATATTTGTATGATGAGTATACATGTCTTCAATGCCTCATGTTTCAGCAGGACAGTACTATATTAGATAACAACCAATTTGTCAGTTCAATGGGTGTGCAAAAAAGAATATGAGATGCACCTTCCAATCAACACTGTTACCTCCTCATTGTCTGCCCAAGTGATGGTACCAACTACCCTTCTGCAGTGGGATGGGAAAAATGTCAAGGATGGCACTTCAGGGGCCCCACGAGTTGGTTAAAATGTATGCTTGGGTGATTTCAAGAACTGTACAGCCCAAAGAGAGTGTGAAAGGAGGAAGCAAGCATCCAACCATGGAAAATGTTCATGTGTTATAACACATGACTGCTGAATTTCCTGGTCTTCCACTTATTATTTGCACCCAGGGCAAATTATTGTTCATTCCAAGGTATGCTTGCAAAAAGGATAGGAACAATTATCATTCATCAAGGCCTTACAAGATAGTGGGAACATTATAACATGTCAGGGTTGCAAAGCTGGGGAGAATAAATAAAGTACTACATGGTATGCTGCCTAAGCCAGGCTCTGCCTATGGCTCAGGCTTCTTGTGGCTCAAGCCCAGTGAGGTTTTACAAGACACTATCAGACATTATCTGACAATGCCCAACCTTGTCTGATAACATCTGATAATGTCCAATAGTATCCTTAACTTGCACTTTTTCAGATGTTATTTGACATTATTGGACATTATCAGATGTTTCATAGATAGCAACTGACAGGCTCTATTAGGCATTGGATTCTGTCTGATCATATCTGATAGTGTCTGATAATTAGATATATTGCTAAGGTACTAGAATACANGAACCCAGTAATTTGTCTAAGATAAGACTAGTGGAAAACTACTCAAAAGATAACCTCCAAAAGTCTAACTCAGGTTGTTGTGCAAGTGTGGATTGATGTGATCAGAGTTGCTGCACTTAGAATGCCAACAAAAACTCTTAGCTAGGTTGATTATCTCTTATTGAAGCAATCTACTTCAAGGTGTTCACCTCCAGAGGAGTATATATGGTTTTAAAAGGTTTTATATCACAAACACACACACAAAACACAAAGAACATGGTGCACAAAGCACAAACACAAGAGCTACAGTCCTGTACAAAGACTCAATAGCCAATATAGTATGACCCTACAGAGCTCAAGACTTCTTTAAGACTACTACACACACCGTACTGGAAAAGGTCCTAGACCAATTTCTACAAAGAGCTCAGTGCAGGCACACCCTTTGCTAAGACTCTAAGTGTGTCAAAACGATACCCAACACAGGCCACACTCCAAGTGCCCAAGGCTCCTTCTTGGTGTAAAGTGTCTCTTAGAAAAGTGCTATAACACACTCAAGATGTTACTCTTATCTCTTACGACACAAGTTCATTATCAGATGTCTATCTCTCTGGAGTCACTCAGGACCAATCTCTAGGGCCTGAAGTGAGGAAGCAAAACTGGAATGGCATACAAATTTATACACCAAACAAACTTGTCATGTATTCACAATCAGAGGGGGGCAGAGTTACTTGAGTATGTACAAATATCTAGCTGTCCTTATATACAGTCCATGGAATATATCTACAGAAAATTATAAATAATGTCCAATAATTCAGGAAATGATAAATAAGTGACTGAGATACTAAAAGAGGGAATATTCAGATGTTACAGAGTCTGGCCACTAGGGTATCCAACCATATCTGCATGGGTATTTATGTTTCCAGGCATTCTGGACTCTATAATTTGTATTTTCTCTTTTCTAAGTTGGATATCTACAAGCAGATGGCTGTATCTGTCCCGTTTCTTTACAGCATTTCCCTTTCTAGTATCCACACATCGGCAGAGGCCTAGATGCCAAAGTTTCCAAAGTTGGAACATGCTGTTACTGTTCCTATCTCCTTTGACCATGCATGCTCAGTCTTAGTTAGGACTTCTTATGTGTTAGATATTCTTTGTATGTCTTGTTGTATCTGTCTGTAGGTAGTGGATGTCTTTCAGAAGTGATTTTCTTCTCTTCAAGATGACTCTTGTATCTAGTTAGTTTATTTCATATTGTTATCCACTAGTGAACTCTTTATTAAGAGATCACCTGCTTTGACTTTGGAGGAGGATTATTTTGTGATCGTTTCTGTTCTAAGTTGTCTTTCTGTTTTGATATCTCCTCTAAGTACCTCTGTACTGTTTGACTGCATGTTGCACTTTGCAGATGTCATAGAAAGGTAAAATAGAAATTAAAATCCTATTGATAGCACTTTGAGAGCTTGGTTAACTAGCCAATGCGTTCATTGGGCCATAGTTAGGTTCTCTACAGGTTTCAGAAGTGATCCACTTTAGATCTGATACATAGATAAGTCAGAAAGTACAGCTTAGACACTTCTGTATAGCATATCATATAGCTCTTTGTACTTTCCAAGGCACTATAGCTTCTCTAAGGCAATGACTAGCAGACTGGGCTCACTCTAGTCCTTATTACCTGTTATCTTGTGTCATATTAAAGTATTCCAATTCAAAAGTAATGTAAAATGAATAAAAGTGGGTCTTTTCTAGGTTTGTCATATTACTGGTAATAAAGTAACATATTGAAAAAAAAAAAAAAAACCAAACTTGTTCCTGTCAGCAGCTCATGCTGACCTACTCCCAACAAGTTTGGATACAGGTCTACCATTGATTAATGATTGGCTTTTGTCGTCACTGCTGCAGCTGTGTATGTTTCTAGAATACCTTGTTACAGTGCACAGCATAGTGATGTTGTGGGCTTGGCTTGGCTCAAAGCCCCAGGCTTAGGCCTGGCTTGAGACACCTACAGTAGTGGCCAAAAAGTTTGCAATACTATTTTTAGAGATTTGTTACTACAGCTGCTGTGACCCCTTCCTTGACTGTCCTTGACACTATTACTAGCCAAATAAAAGTTATTAGATGCTACTCTAAGTTACAAAAGAGTGTTACAGTCATTGTATGGGTATAAATATGTATATAATGTAATCTAGATGCATGCAAATGGCTGAAGTGTCCCAAGAAACTTAAGGAAAAAAAGAGGCTGCTAATATCTCATAGGATTGCCATTGGCAGCCAGCAGCACATCAATATGTACTGGAAGAGAGTCATAAAGGGAGTCTATGCACTCCATTTCAAGCCCANACCTTTGAAATTGTCCAAATGGATAAAATTCCTCCTAAAACCCCTCCAATTACCCAGAAGGAAATAAATATAGAAGATATTTTTCCCACTATGTACAAGGTGTTCTTTTTATGCTATTAATACAAAGGAAATACACTCAGAATACTGCTATATATTTGCTTCCAGACAACACTCAGAAAATTCTATTAGTTTCAAGTTATCATCACATATTGAAAACAGCAAGCATACTTTGGATTTTAATTTCCAGAAGAGTCTGTGTTTTTTGATTATTTTATAATAATGAAATTATAGAATTATCCTTTAATTTTCTGATTACAAATATACTAAATTTTCTGCCTTATAGAATAGTGAGAAAACATTTAAAAAACAAATATAAGATTTTGAATTTTATATCAAAGGAAACATGTTAAATACAAAAGGAAAACTATATGAAAACTATGTGTTTTCACATGATTTTCCTACTATTTTCCTAGTGTTTTCCTAGTGTTTTCTCTGACTTTCCCACAATAGAAAATATGGAATTTTTATCTTATCTTATCAGCATTTTCTGAGCATTTTCAACCAGAGAAAATTTAATGTTTGCTCAGTATGGAAATTATTCTAATATATTATATTATCTATTAATTCTCAGAATTTGAAAATTCTATATGTTTTGCTACTGAAAATTTAGTATTCTCCAGGCATATTCTTGTTGAGGGGACATAATTTAAATTTAGAATTTATATATGGTTTTATAAAAATTCTCTTTGCAAGAAGATTCAGTGTTTTCTCAATCAGAAAACCATGTTAAAAGAACACCTCCTATGTAGTGTCCGTTGATATGCATAACTTTTACCTTTTATTTTGCATGCAAATAGAGAATATTTTGCACTTTTATGGTTGAAAATGACATATACAAGGGAATTGAGGGCTAGTGTGAGCCCTGAGCAGCTAGTCAAAGTGAGTAGTAGAGAAAGATACAAAATATTAGCAGAGTAATGGTTGACAGTAGGCCATACAAGGGTACCCAACCACTGCTAGTATGAAAATAAACAGCGAATCTGAACACAGAGGAGCATCCCAAAACCTGTAGGGAAACACACCACATCACACCTCTCTATTGAAAGCATACCAAAGGGAATATTTTAATTTTTAACAATATTTTCAAACCACACCTGACTTGAAGGAAGAATAAAAGCCTTTGATGATACATCAATGAGAATATTACTGAGAAACGGATATGAAACAGAGAATGACAAATTATCAGTAGGGGATACTTGAGATACCGATAATCAAATTAGAGGAATGAAATAGATGATCGGTTACCGAAAAGGTGCCTGTATCATGGAAAGCGGAAGACAAAGCTGTATGACAAGAAGATAGCATGGCTAAGCTTACACGTACACTTTAGAGGAGAAATGGAAGCATATTACGTGTCCACAGAGCAGATGACAATAGATGGGGAAGGAAGGAACCATGCGGAGTAGCATGGAAGTATAATATTTTCAAACAGAGTCGGAAGGAGAGCTGTTTGATCGAGGAAATTGCAAACGATTAGTGTCAGGAGACTGCGCAATCATTATAGAAAAAGAATAAAAAAGATTATAGCTATGAAGCCTGACTACAATTGGACACTGTGACAGAGAAATTACCAAACACAGCTCAGTTTGTATAATATTTAGCACCCGACTCAGTTTTATTTGTATGTGTGACAGATATATTAGATTATTTATGTTGTAGAGTATATAAGGGGACATGTTTTGTAGGTGGAAAGCAGGAGAGATACTGCCCACCAATTACCAGAGTGTATGATGTTGTTGTTCAGGTAGAAGAGTTACCGGCAATCAGTATTTTTCAACCACTTCGGGCCCTAGCTTATTTAGTTGTGCAAGAGGCACAGGCTAGTTGAGACCTGAGATTGTAACCCAAACCAGAGATATAAATAAAAGCTAGGAAGAGCTTAGTTTTTAATGCAAGAGGCGTGTTTTCTGATAAGCAGAATATTGTATCAGTTTACCAAGAGGGTAGCTGATGTGCATCAGTATAGTCTAGTGTTTTGATGTGAATCAGAGAGGGTTTCAGGCTAGCAGTGTCTAGAAGATTTGTCCTCTTGAGAATCATTGCAGAACATAGCTAAGAGGGCTATATTCAGGTACAAGAGGTATCTTTATTTTCGCTTAGAAGAAGTTTATTCTTTGGGCAGTTTCTGGTCGAATATTGATACCAGTATTTGCTTTGAAGTGATTAATAAAACTATAAACCCATAAATATTATACAGAACAAACACCAATCTCAATCTGAGAAGTTGTTTTGAAGGGAAATTGTCTCTGAACTACTGAGCAAGACATTGGGAATTATTCTTAACGTTGTGGTAACAGTGAACCATGCCAAACCAACTCACAAACAAAACTGAGAATCAAGAACTTATATATACCTTTTCAGGGGTATTTTGGCACCACAGACCTCATGTTTTCATAGTAGAGGCATAGGTTTTTGAGCATCTTCACCGTCAGAATCATTTGAGCATATATTCAGTAATCTTCCATCTGGAAAACATCTTATGAAACACAAGTACCCTAACCAGGTATGAGATGTCATTCCAACTGAAACTTCAGAGTCAACAGTTCCTTGTAATCCTATTAATAGGTTCAAGAACAAACAACCTCACAAATCTGACCATAGTTGTGCCCAAAGGAGATGGTCACGATTTATAGAAGCCAAAATCCAGGCCCAGATTCTGAAGGCTCAGTATGATCCAACAATGATTCCTATGCTCAAGGAAATGAAATTCCAGATTGAGCTTCTAAATAATAATCCATCTATTGATTCAAAACTGTTTGCATTAACTTGCTTTGCAAAAACAGTTCTTGACCTAATAGAAACCAAAAAGGATTATATTTGCTATAGAGCTCAAGAACTCGGACACAACTATAAGAAGCAACCTGCTATTGTTGACTTTTTAGAAGCATTGGACCTATATGCAAAGTTTCCACAATCGACTTCCTTCGCCCCTCATTCCACTCCAATTTCCTTTTGCTCAGAAGCTTGTCATAAATGTACTTGGTGAGATGAATGCCATACAGAATTTTGTGGCATGGAACTCTGGCAAATGGCCGATCGAGATGATACTGGTAACAAATATTGGATCTTCTTTACACAGATCAGAAACACTTTGATCCAACTCTGCAACCCAATTGAACCACTCATGGAGATCCTAAACTGTGTTGTGACAAATGAACGACATCTCTATACTAGGAATTACAGTAAAATAGAATTCCATTGTCACCTTTCTGCAGTTTGTAAAGAAGATTGCCAACATTGCACCAGTGGACTACTAAAGCATATCACATACCTTAGTAAGAGGAAGTATAGGTATAATCAAATGGCTCCTGGATTGGTTCACAAAAGACCAGATGATCTGACAATCATGGCTGGTGAACCATTCAAGTATGGTGATTATCTCATTGACTATATTGATTGGGACACACCAAATCCATCCAGAGCACCTACCCCCAAACTAAACCAAGACTTTAAAACAGTCTTCTGTGTCACATGCAACTATCCACATCATCTTGATAATTGGCCCATCGCTGCAACATGCAAACCAATTATGTTTAACTCTACTCAAGAAGGCTTTCCACCCAAACATAATCCATGTGGCTTTAACAAAAAATCTATCAGAAAGCCATTTACAGAAGCCTTTTCTTCAGTAGATGATCCAATTCTCCTTAAAGACCCTTGAAAGAAGGAGAAAGAATATGCCAAAACATAGTTGAACAAGGAAAGAAACAATGAAGCTTGGGATTCCCTTAATCCCAAAAATTCTTGGAATGCAATGCTTCCTAATAAACCCCAAGATCGTCCTATTGTTAAGAAGTCCAAGAAGGAACTTCAGGAACAGTGAAAGAAGATTGCCCAAATGTTCCAGAACAAGAGATTAGCTGCCAAACACAGATGTGATTCACTGGCCTGCCAAGCTAAACACCCTGATGTCATAGACAAACGAATGGAGAAAAGACCATATCAATCAGCAACTATAGCTGATGATATTTGGATCAAAACTAAGGAAGAATCAGCAGCAATACAAAAAGAATTGGAAAAGAACTGGCAATCTACAAAAGACTTCTTTGGTAATATTTCCAAATGCTTCTCCATAATCCAGTCTAATCTTATGCTACAAGTTAAAATTGGTGACAAAATGTTCCAATTTGGCAAAGAATTGACTCCACCTCCTTATGAATTCAATGTTGGGGAAAACACTTTTAGGAAAATCACCAAACAGAAAGCCTGTAATCTGGTTAAAGAACACTTTGGGGACAAAAAACTCTTCCAATCTAAACCTGTTCAACCTCAAACTCCTTACTACCTTAAAGGAGATACTCTTGAGGTTCCCAATATAGATATAGAGGCACCATCACTACCTTCAAAACCAGTTATGCCAGATCTAGGAATAAACATTACTTCCATAACGGTCAATAATCCTCAACTGGAAGTACCTGAGTTTATTCAAGGTTCCTCAAATGTCCAAGCTTGTATTGAATCTTCTGAGAAGATCAATATTGCAGATGTTGTTCCTCTTGATGAAGAAGGAAATTCTCAAGGGAAAAATGGAGAGAGGAACCTGAATACAGGAGACTTTGACAAAGAAGATTGGGATGAAAATTATAATGATTACATCATAAACGAAGTGGACTATTATGATTGGTATGATCAAATTGATCTTAAGAGCAGCATCACTAACAAATCATTACAAACAAACATTGATTCCAAGCAATCATCAGCACTCAATGAACAATTTCTTTCTACCTCTGTAAATAGTAACATTGTACAATGTATGATGGCTAAAATTAGTGATAAAAATGTTGTATCTGTAGAACCACAAACAATTGAATGGGCTCTTGATACTGCTGCAACCAATCACATAACACCCCTTAAGTCCGATTTCCTTGAGTTAAATGAGATTCCTACAGGACCCAAGCAGATAATTGGTGTCACTGGATCGGATGTCATAATTCACCAAGGAACTGTAATCATTCATCATACCAATTCACTTGGAGAAACCCATATGGTCAAACTTTATCTGGTGTTCTATTGGCCTAAAGCAAATCATAGACTTCTAGCTGGGAATAAATATATCATAAATAGTTATGATATCAAATATCCGTTCCCAGAAATGTCTATAATTACGAAAGCAAATGGTAAACTCTTTATGTCGCTATTTGCAAAACCAGAAAGAGATGGGTACACATACCTACATGCTTCTTCTGTTAAACAAGATGAAGCAATTACCATTTTTGCTTTCAAGATTAAATCAACTGATCCTGTAATTGCTCATAACAGATTTGGTCATATACCTTATTATGTATTGACAAACTGTATGAAATACTGCAAAGGATTTTCCATTGAGAAACAAGGATCTAAAAAGTCCTTGTGTAAGGGATGTGCTGAAGGAGGAACAGCATTCAAACCTTACCATAGTTCTCAAAAGCGTAAAGATAATATCCTAGAACTTATTCACATGGATATTAAGGAGTTTCCTATTAATTCTTACCACCAAAATTGCTATATATTAGTTCTGATTGATGACCATTCATCAGTGGGATGGATTTATCATCAACAAACTAAGAATCAATTTGAAACACTTACCAGTTTCAAATGCTTTCATGCCTTAACCAAAAAGCAGACTGGTAAAATAATAAAATATGTTCAAACTGATCATGGTGGAGAATTTTTTGGAAATGAGTTCCAAACATATCTCAAAGATAATGGAATTCAAATGCATAACTCAGCTCCATATATACACCAACAGCAAGGAAGAATCAAATGCTCAATTCATACTCTTGCAGAAAAAGCAGAAAAATTCCACAATCATGCCTCCTTACCACAGTCTTGGTGGGAATTCATGATGAATAACACTGTACATGTATATAATTGCACTTCTAACAAACACTTAGATTGGAAAACTCCAACCAAAATCTATAGTAAGAAAGTACCTGATGTTTCTTATTTCTGAACACCAGAATGTTCAGCATATGTCTTCATTCATAAAGAACAACACAAGAACAAACTTTCAAAGAAAATGGAACATATGACATTCCTAGATTACGCTCCTAATACTAAAGGATATTGGTTTATGCAACAGGATAAGATGATATTTACGGCTGCCCAGGCAGACTTTGATGAAGAAGATTTTCCATATTCGTCTGACTCAGTTGATCAAACCTTACAATCAACCAACAGAATCTTATCTATTCCTTTTACTGGTATTAATTGACCAAGATCTGATAATGATGATGACGATCATCAAAATCACAATCAAGAGGGAGGAAATGATGATGATGACGATCATCCTGATTTCCCTCAACCTAATCATCCCAATAGAGGTAATGATCCTGTGGATCATCATCATAACCAGAATGATGGTGAGAATCAATCATGACCCAAAAATACTGCACCACTACAAAACCCAATAAATCCTGAAATAAATAATATTAACAGGAGAATGTGATGAAGGGTACAGATGTTTGACCCAAGTCAACATCAACAAAGCCATCCTAAAAGACAGACTCATGTACTACAGCGGTATGGAGACACTATGGGTCATATGCCTATCTGAGATAGACTATGTCTATGTACATATAATAACTTACCTGATTCTAATGATCAAGATGAAAGTCCTGATCAAGAATTCATACAAGGTAGTAGTCGTGACCATGAGCAGGAAATTCCACCTGCTGAACATCAAATCCAACAGTCAAACAAGGATGAAATGGAACAAGATCATAATCAAATTGACATTGATCGAACTCCACCTCAGACTGACAATGAAATGGTCAATTATGTACAAATTCTTTCTCAGGAAGGGAGAGTTAGTTACCTTGATTACATTATGGCATCAGCATTGTCTATTGACAACGTATGTCAATGGCAATATAAAGATATCCTTACTCTGTCAAAAGATGAACAGAAGAAATGGATGGCTGCATGTCATGACGAACTCAAATCACTACAAGAACGAAATGTCTATAAACTTGTAGATTTACCTCAAGGTTGAAAAGCTATAAAATCCAGATGGGTTTTTGACATCAAAACAGATGGCCGTTACAAGGCACAACTTGTTGCAAAAGGTTTCTCACAAGTCGGAGGAATAGATTATGACGAATTATTCTCTCCTGTAGTATGCTTTGAAACTGTTCACATTAATATGTTGAACCTAGAAAAGACCCACTTTTATTCATTTTACACTATTTCTGAATCAGAACACTTTAATATGACACAAGATAACAGATAATAAGGACTGGAGTGAGCCCAGTCTGCTAGTCATTGCCTTAGAGAAGCTGTGGTACTTTAGAAAGTACAAAGAGCTATATGATACACTATACAGAGGTGTCTAAGCTGTACTTTCTGACCTATCTATGTATCAGATCCAAAGCGGATCACTCCCGAAACTTGTAGGAAATCTAACTATAGCCCAATGAATGCATTGGCTAGTTAACCAAGCTCTCAAAAGTGCTATCATTGGGATTTTAACTTCTACTTTACTTTTCTATGACATCTGCAAAGTGCAAGCTGCAGTCAAACAGTACAGAGGTACTTAGAGGAGACATCAAAACAGAAAGACGACTTAGAACAGGAACGATCATAGAATGATCCTCCTCCGAAGTCAATATATGGATCAAAGTCAAAGCAAGCGATCTCTTAATAAAGAATTCACCAGTGGCTAAACAATACGCGATAAGCGAACTAGATACAAAGACTGCTCAGAAAGACAGAAATCACTTCTAAAGAACATCCACTACCTACAGACAGATACAATGAGACATATGAAGAATATCTAACATGCAAGAAATCCTAAATAAGACTGTGTGTGCATTGTCAAAGGAGATAGGAACAATAACAGTGTGTTCCAACCTTGGAAACTTTGGCATCTAGGCCTCTGCTGATGTGCAGATACTAGAAAAGGGAAATGCTGTCACAAGACGGGATGGATACAGCCATCTGCTCATAGATACCCAACTTAGAAAAGAGAAAATACAAATTATAGAATCTAGAACACCTGGAAATGTAGATACCTGCGCAGATATGGTCGGATACCCTAGTGGCCAGACTCTGTGACATCTGAGTATTCCCTCTTTTAGTGTCTCAGTCACTTGTTTATCATTTTCTGAATTATTGGACATTATTTATAATTTTCTGTAGAATATATTCTTTGGACCGTATATAAGGACAGCTAGATATTCGTACCTACTCAAGTAACTCTGCCCCCTCTGATTGTGAATACATGATGAGTTTGTTTGGTGTATAAATTTGTGTGCCATTCCAGTTTTGCTTCCTCACTACAGGCTCTGAAGATTGGTCCTGAGTGACTCCAGAGAGATAGAAATCTGATAACAAACTTGCATTGTAAGAGATAAGAGTAACATCTTGAGTGCATTATAGCACTTTTCTAAGAGAAACTTTACACCAAGAAGGAGCCTTGGGCACTTGGAGTGTGGCCTGTGTGTGTATCAGGTTGTGACACACTTAGAGTCTTAGCAAGAGGTGTGCCTGTGCTGAGCTCTTTGTAGAAATTGGTCTAGGACCTTTTCCAGTACACTGTGTGCTGTATTTATCTTGAAGAAGTCTTGAACTCCATAGGGTCAGACTATATCGGCTATTGAGTCTTTGTATGAGACTGTAGCTCTTGTGTTTGTGCTTTGTGCACCGTGTTCTTTGTGTTTTGTGTGTGTGTTTGCCCAATAAACCCATTTTAAATTCACCTATACTCTTCTGGAGGTGAACACTGTGAAGTAGAACACTTCAATAAGAGAGAATCAACCTAGCTAAGAGTTTTGTTGGCATTCTAAGTGTGGTAACTCTGATCACATTGATCCACACTTGCACAACAACTGAGTTAGACTTTTGGAGGTTATCTTTTTGGGTAGTTTTCCACTAGTCCTAACTTAGACAAATTAACGTATTACTTGCACTAGCCACTCTTGAGGATTGGGATATCCAAGCGCTAGATGTCAAAACAGCCTTTCTCTATGGCGAACTTGACAAGGAGATATATATGGAACAACCACAAGGATTCGTCAAAGGTTCAAATAAAGTTTGGTTATTACGCTGTGCATTATATGGTTTAAAACAAGCCTCTCTATCATGGTGGTACCAATGCACTAAATCCATGGCTAAGCTAGGATTTAAGCACTGCATATCAGACGCTGGTGTATATTACTTCATATGTGGAAATGATATAATCATTGCCATTGTATATGTAGATGATGCAATTTTCATGGGTTCCAATTCTAGCCTTCTTACATCAAAGAAGAAAGAATTCATGAAAATATGGGAATGTAGAGATTTAGGTGAACCTAGAGAATTCCTACAAATGTGGATTACTCGAGATCGAAAGCAACGTACTTTATCACTTGATCAAAGTGACTATCTCAAGAAAATCATCAAATGCTTCAGTATGGAAAACGCCAATGCTACTCGTACTCCATTACCTGCTGGTTATAAACCTATGGCTAATAAAGGAGAAGCGAACTCTACAATTAGATCCCAATTCCAATCAGTGATTGGATCACTTCTATATCTATGCTTAGGTACCCAATAATTTGTCTAAGATAAGACTAGTGGAAAACTACTCAAAAAGATAACCTCCAAAAGTCTAACTCAGTTGTTATGCAAGTGTGGATCAATGTGATCAGAGTTACCACACTTAGAATGCCAACAAAACTCTTAGCTAGGTTGATTCTCTCTTATTGAAGTGTTCTACTTCACAGTGTTCACCTCCAGAAGAGTATAGGTGAATTTAAAATGGGTTTATTGGGCAAACACACACACAAAACACAAAGAACACGGTGCACAAAGCACAAACACAAGAGCTACAGTCCCATACAAAGACTTGATAGCCGATATAGTCTGACCCTATGGAGTTCAAGACTTCTTCAAGATAACTACAGCACACAGTGTACTGGAAAAGGTCCTAGACCAATTTCTACAAAGAGCTCAGCACAGGCACACCTCTTGCTAAGACTCTAAGTGTGTCACAACCTGATACACACACAGGCCACACTCCAAGTGCCCAAGGCTCCTTCTTGGTGTAAAGTTTCTCTTAGAAAAGTGCTATAATGCACTCAAGATGTTACTCTTATCTCTTACAATGCAAGTTTGTTATCAGATTTCTATCTCTCTGGAGTCACTCAGGACCAATCTTCAGAGCCTGTAGTGAGGAAGCAAAACTGGAATGGCACACAAATTTATACACCAAACAAACTCATCATGTATTCACAATCAGAGGGGGCAGAGTTACTTGAGTAGGTACGAATATCTAGCTGTCCTTATATACGGTCCAAAGAATATATTCTACAGAAAATTATAAATAATGTCCAATAATTCAGAAAATGATAAACAAGTGACTGAGACACTAAAAGAGGGAATACTCAGATGTCACAGAGTCTGGCCACTAGGGTATCCGACCATATCCATGTGGGTATCTACGTTTCCAGGTGTTCTAGATTCTATAATTTGTATTTTCTCTTTTCTAAGTTGGGTATCTATGAGCAGATGACTGTATCTGTCCCGTCTCTTGACAGCATTTCCCTTTGTAGTATTCACACATCGGCAGAGGCCTAGATGCCAAAGTTTCCAAGTTTGGAACACGCTGTTACTGTTCCTATCTCCTTCAACAATGCATGCTCAGTCTTATTTAGAACTCCTCATGTGTTAGATATTCTTCTGCTTCTCATTGTATCTGTCTGTAGGTAGTGGATGTCCTTCGGAAGTGATTTCTTTCTTTCTGAGCTGACTTTGTACCTAGTTAGTTTATCTCATATTGTTTAGCTGCTAGTGCACTCTTTATTAAGAGATCGCCTGCTTTGACTTTGATCTGTATATTGACTTCGGAGGATGATCGTTCTATGATCATTCCTGTTCTAAGTCGCCATTCTGTTTTAATGTCTCCTCTAAGTACCTCTGTACTGTTTGACTGCAGCTTGCACTTCACAGATGTCATAGAAAAGTAAAATAGAAATTAAAATCCCATTGATAGCACTTTGAGAGCTTGGTTAACTAGCCAATGCGTTCATTGGGCCATAGTTAGGTTCCCTACAGGTTTCAGGAGTGATCCGTTTTGGATCTGATACATAGATAAGTCAGAAAGTACAGCTTTGACACCTCTGTATAGCGTATCACATAGCTTGTCGTACTTTCCAAGGTTCCATAGCTTCTCTAAGGCAATGACTAGCAGACTGGGCTCACTCTAGTCCTTGTTACCTGTTATCTCATGTCATATTAAAGTCTTCCGATCCAAAAGTAGTGTAAAATGAAGAAAAGTGGGTCTTTTCTAGGTTCGACATATTATTGACCAGATATTACATTTCCGGTCATCAAACTTTCACAGTATGGGACAAATCCTACTCAGGAACATCTCAACAAAGTGAAATACATCATTCGATAGCTAATTGGAACCCACAAATATTCTCTTACTTATAAAGACAAGTCGGGAGAACAAGGTTTCATAGCATATGCCGATTCTGATTGGGCTACAGATGAAGACACTAGAGTCTTACAGACACATTATCTCATTAACTTTGCTTGTGCTCCAGTCTTCTGGGTTTCACAGAAACAGAAATCCATAGCATTATCTAGTACTGAAGCTGAATATATGGCTTTATCTGACTGTGCTAGACAGATCAAATGGATAATAAACCTATTCTCTGAAATCAAAAATATCCTATAACAAAACTACCATTGCTTAGTGATAATCAAGGTGCTATCTTCATCAGTAAAAATCAAGTTACTGAAAAACGAATGAAGCACATTGATATAAAATATCACCATATTCAAGAATGTGTTGCCAAGAAAAAAGTTGAAGTATTCTTCATCTCTACAAATCAACAACCCATGGGTCTTATAGTGAAGAATTTACCTTGGGATAAATTTCAACACCACAGAGAATTTCTTGGCCTTACATTCTTTAAGACTGATTCCTCCATATAGCTCAATCACTACAAAGTTTATCACAAACTTAGTGAGGGGGAGTGTTGAAGCACTGTACCTGTACTATACTAAACTAGATAGATTAGTTATTGTATTACTTGTGTCTGTGATGACTGTGGTGAAGCAGAAATTGGGCGAAAAACATCCTTGTTCGGTTACTGGCTGGGGGTCTAAGAGACTAATCATAGTTATGAGGAGCAGGGAGTGCCAGAGATGTGATGGTGTGGGTCTTGAGCTGCTGCTCGAGGGAGAAGCCATTCAACTTCGTTGACGTCAAGTGCAAGGAAGCATCACGCATGAACCGATGGTGATATCAACTGCGCCTGGGTGCCATGTCTTTGCTTTTTCACAAGTCTGAGTTTTAACAAGAATTCATCTTCTTGGTGCCCTGTTACACCTTTTTGGGCAATTCTATCGGGTGGGAATGTGATACCTTGTCTGCTTGTTTCCATATCAATTGTTGGCACTGCCGTCGCTAGGTGCATTGGAGGTAGTGAGATGTTTGCCAAAGCTCTTGAATGGCTCGAAATGACCAGCTCGGTCAGAGAGGTTGGAGATGTATTAGGAAAGGTACGAGTCCCATTTATACAGTTTCTGCATCAGTATTATCATGAATCAGAGTGAGCAAAGCGTAAAATGTACCTCGTCAAGACATTCACCAAAGATACAGTTGAGTTACCAATCGCATATGACGCAAAAGACGAGGAATGGTGCATATCCAGCGGAAAGTCCACATCGGCCAACTCACCATCTTAGATCGAGGCGTTCGTAGACGTTGACAGAGAAAAGTGTTCGCCATCTCAGACGATGACAAAGTCTGAAACTTTGGTCTGTGGACCATGCACATGTCGCGCTCAAGGTGTCTCTTTGCTCTTTACAATGACATCAACGAGGCAGACCTTGCACCCATGTCCTACAGGTAAGATCCATATAAAGATTCTGCGTTCATTTCACTGATTATTTCAACGTGCTTCTACGGGAAGTTTCAACTAGAACTCTATCAAATTCAAGATGATACCATTCTTGCTGACAGATACCTACGTCGAGGTGTGTATATTGCTTCCTTATCATAATCCTACAATGCTGAACCAGGACAAACTTATAAGAAACATTGCTTTGCTGGATATCTCATTTTGCACCCTTGAAGAATCACCTTCAGATACCTATCTTCCTGGACAAGACCCAACTCATGCGAACAGCCCAAATCTTCCACCATCTCCTCTGGGATCACACTACCATACTGGTAAAGGCACCTGGGTGCTGAATCAGGCACCAATGAACAACTCTTTTGATGTCATGATGTACCCTGGACACAAGAAGCACCGAATACTAGAGGAAAGGGTTGGCAGGCTGCAGCGGCGGTTAGAGGTAGTGAATCAAGTGGCTGGTCTGGAATGGATACCATTGCAACCGATGGCAGCTACTATCGCTCTCATATGAATTCCGGACCCCTACTTCCCATTTCTCCGAAATCATCACCCACTTTGAAATCCTACAAAGTCATTTTCAAGCTACATTTGTATGACTCAACATTGATCAAAGACAACATCATCAGATACGTAGGCCCTCAGATAACTTTTCAACAATAGCATCACAGGATATGGGTCTCTGAAGGTGTCCAGCTAGACAACATTCAATGGTCAGCTCCCAGATCCTAAATTAGGGTAAAAAGGAGCTGTACATACTCGATCTCCTGCATAACTCTTAATATTGGTGATGAAGACAATCTCTTAAACTCCTGTATGACTGGTTTTGCGCAAAAGCTGGACAACATCCCATACAACATATGAAACACATTATTTTTCATCCTTGTAGAGCATTTCATCTTCTAGCAGAATGCCAAAGGTGTTAGATAGCATGCATCTTGCATGATGGTCTTTTCGCATTCGAGGTTTTCTCTGAGAGTGAGGTTAGTATAGGAATGATAAGAAAGGTAATGTACCGGTAGGCCGTTGGCAGACAACTCAACACAGAATGTAGCTCCAAAACTTTGAAGTCCACACTCCGTCCATTGCATCGTTTTATTGTTTACAGTTATTGCCTGGACCTGAGGCTCAAAGTTTTGTTCAGGTCCTCTGTATAGCGTGGCTATGTACAAATAGAATTTCATTACCTGTTGAGCGCCATTATTTTGTTGTCCTCTCCCTGCTTGTAGGCAACAAGATAACCAGTTCCTTCAATATTTTGTTGCTCGCACCCAGTATCAAACTATGCAAGCACCGAGTTGATCGGGTAGTCACCCTTCATAGTTTCGGTGCTCCTGCTGAGGATCAAAAATTTGCCACATGAAGGGTAGGAATAAGAACATGAGCAGTAAGCGCTCCAGGATTTTGATCCTTGGCTGGAGCAGCAAAATTTTGATGATGCAGATGGTGAGGCAGGAAGGCAAATAAATTTTGGCGCTGTGGCTGAGGGTCAAAACTGTGATTCTGAGGTTGAAGAAGCATGTACCATCTCACATAGCGACTCACACATGGCAAATGTTCAACAGTCACATCGAGAATCAAAATTTTGTCGTAACAGATCTGGCTAACACAGCATTCTAGATTAATTCCTCATCTCGTATGTTGAAATTTTGATGGGACTTGTCACTTGCATGCTGCATCAATAAATAGAAATTGGTAGTAGCTGTTTCAAAGTTCAATTTTGGAGTGACACTTTGTAGTCAAAAATTGAAAAGGAAAAATCAAGCACATAACTCAGTAGCACACTTTCAAGCAGATTGATGCCTTGAGGTTCACAGGGCTTAGGTTGTCTTGACTAGCTGGATCTCAGATCTCAGCTTCACCTCCTGCTCTCCTTGCTTGCTCTTTATTCATGATGTGACCAACAGGTCTGCCTATTTGACAATGCAATGACTATGAGATTAGGATAATGCCATCAAATGACAACAGAAATGGCATCTGTAGTATTGCAGCATCATCTGAGTCAGGAATGCTCTATCATTAACCTCGGGCTTGCCATAGAACACATAATTGTTTTATAATCCTAAATCNACTATGAAGGGTGACTACCCAATCAACTCGGTGCCTGCATAGTTTGATACTGGGTGCGAGCAACAAAATATTGAAGGAACTGGTTATCTTGTTGCCTACAAGCAGGGAGAGGACAACAAAATAATGGCACTCAACAGGTAATGAAATTCTATTTGTACATGGCCATGCTATACAGAGAACCTGAACAAAACTTTGAGCCTCAGGCCCAGGTGATAACTGGAAACAATAAAATGATGCAATGGACGGAGTGTGGGCTTCAAAGTTTTGGAGCTACATACACTCCTCCCGACATACTATGGTTCTTGAATCCACACATTGATGCCGACATTACGTGGGTTAGTAAGTACATTGTCCATCCCACTGCTCCAAAATGGTCCTGGCTAAGATACCGGAGTTGCATCACATTATGGATCTTGCTCTCCTGTAACTCCTTCAGTTCCCTCACCTCGTAACTTCGATGGAAGACGGCTTTCACGTCCAGGTTCGGAAATGTTGCTCCACAATCAAAAGTTGTGTGATTGAGCTTCACGGGGCGGGACAGCCATGAGTTTACGGCCTTGTGCAACGACATAAAGTGACCAAGGGGAACCCTGGGCACAAAGAGATATCGGAGATCGTGACTTTCCTTGAACCCGCAAATTACCATCCAATTCAACACCTCGTTTTCCACCCCATAATCACGGCACCATTCTTCCAGGGGGGCCGAGAGGGGCAGATCGTTCGCCTTTACATCGCAAGAGCCCAAGACCCAAAGATCTCCATCCAAGCCATCTAGCAAAGAACCATCCTCAAAATAATCCAATGGCCCTCTCAACACATCTCGTTCTGCGACTTTTTCTAGCTTGAAGCAATTGTATTCTGTCAAACCAAGAATATGAATATGGTCCCGGCTGAGATAGTTGAGTAGCGAGGTGTCGTGGATGTGATTATCCCGCAACTTCTGCAGCACCTTCTTTTCAGAGGGATGATAGAGCAAGTACTCAATCGGCATGCGTAAAAACCCATGACATTCCTCTGGACGTACGAACCCTGGATAGTGGCTGACAAGGTTGAAGAATGGGTTACATGGACGAAGGGGCTTTTTCAAGTTCAGCCATTTCTGTGCCGTGGCGCGCAAGACCAAGAAATCCCCTATTTCGATGCCATAGTTATGAAAAGGCCTTGATGGATCTTTCAATGAGAGACCTTGAAGGTCATCAGTATCCGCAATGCCAAACTCCTTTACAGATTGCACAACGTTCTCTGATACTCCATGTTTTGCACACCACGTTGTGATATCCACCTTCTCGGGAACATTTGGGGGGCCAATTTTGCATCCAAAGACATGTAAATCGCTTATAAATTATCGATGCTCGGGGGAGTCTGTATTCAAGAATTCAGGCGAGAGGAGCGGTTAGAAAACTTGTTGAGGAGGGGGAGTGGATCCTTGTAAGGTCATTTGCTGCTTCATTGTGTGATACTGTGTCCTAGGAGGAAAGCGAGTACTTTATAGTGTTGAGTTTCGGATTAGGGGTCGTGATCATCGACAACAAGGGGGTAGCAAAAAAAATTTTTAATACACAATGTTGATTTTTTTTTTAAGAACTGTCGAGGGGAACCAACCGACCATCACCTGCCATATATGGAAAGTAAGTGATGTCACCTTACCAAATTTGGTTGACCTTTCGTTCCTTGTTACCTGCCCTCCATCACCCTCTACGATCCTTCAGCTGTGTAAATGAATTTCCAAGGTCAGAATCATATGCAGTGACAAGCAGCAGGCTGAATGAGTAGATTCGGGATTGAGAACAAAACTGCCAGCAGTCACAGAGGCACTGTTGTGGTTACCGAAGAAGTTTGAAATCAGAATATTCAATAGATGGGTGCCCACAACAACAGAATTCTGTTATTTCTGCCAAGGAAAAGCCTGAGAAAAGCAAGTAGTGAATAATTTGACCACATTTGAGCCTCTAAGGATGCCCAAAACCTTGAAAAAGGTTTGACCCAAAAAAATGTTTAAGGACCTTAGGACTGAACCAACCGACCATCATCATGTTCGGGATCCACAGCCTGCTGCCCCCTTGCTCTTTGCTCTTTACAACGACATCGACGAGGCAGACCTCGCACCCATGTCCTACAGGCAAGATCCATATAAAGATTCTGTGTTCATTTCACTGATTTAGAACTCTATCAAATTCAAGATGATACCATTCTCACTGACGGATACCTACGTTGAGGTGTGTATGTTGCTTCCTTATCATAATCCTACAATGCTGAACCAGGACAAACTTATAAGAAACATTGCTTTGCTGGATATCTCATTTTGCACCCTTGAAGAATCACCTTCGGGTACCTATCTTCCTGGACAAGACCCGACTCGCGTGAACAGCCCAAATCTTCCACCATCTCCTCTGGGATCGCGCTACCATGCTGGTAAAGGCACCTAGGTGCTGAATCAGGCGCCAATGAACAACTCTTTTGATGTCGTGACGTACCCTGGACGCAAGAAGCACCGAATACTAGAGGAAAGGGTTGGCAGGCTGCAGCAGTGGTTAGAGGTAGTGAATCAAGTGGCTGGTCTGGAATGGATACCATTGCAACCGACGGCAGCTACTATCGCTCTCATACGAATTCCGGACCCCTACTTCCCGTTTCTCCGAAATCATCACCCGCCTTGAAATCCTACAAAGTCGTTTTCAAGCTACATTTGTATGACTCAACCTTGATCAAAGACAACATCATCAGATACATAGGCCCTCAGATAACTTTTCAACAATAGCATCGCGGGATATGGGTCTCCGAAGGTGTCCAGCCAGACGACATTCAATGGTCAGTTCCCAGATCCTAAATTAGGGTAAAAAGGAGCTGTACATACCTGATCTCCTGCATAACTCTTAATATTGGTGATGAAGACAATCTCTTAAACTCCTGTATGACTGGTTTCGTGCAAAAGCTGGACAACATCCCATACAACATATGAAACACATCATTTTTCGTCCTCGTAGAGCATTTCATCTTCTAGCGGAATGCCAAAGGCATTAGATAGCATGCGTCTTGCGTGATGGTCTTTTCGCGTTCGAGGTTTTCTCTGAGAGTGAGGTCAGTATAGGAATGATAAGAAAGGCAATGTACCAGTAGGCCGTTGGCAGACGACTATCTATGTGAAAGGATGTGGCGTGATATGCCAATTTGAGACCATGTCGATGCAGGAAAAATTTGAGGCTGATAGGGTGGTGCGACTAAAGGAGGAATAGATGTACCTCATAACAGCACCAGTGAGCGAGAATAACACTGTTGAACTGCATCAGAACAAGGCACCAGGGAATCATGTCGCAGAAACATACTTTTGATAAAATATCGATGAGAGGACGACATACTGCGAACACAAGGCATTAGTTTCGCTACAATGTACTGAAATGAAACGTACCAGCTACATCGAATACTTGCGGTACCTCCTAATCGGACTTCTACACGCTTTCCCCACCCTGATTCCGTCCAGGGCATCAACAGCGAAAAAGACAACAGGATAATCTGGTTCCGCTACGTCGTTCCGTCAACGTCGGGAGTAATTTGTCCTACGTACGATAGGAGACACGACAATATCCAACTGAAAATTAGAGCAGGGAAGAACATGGGTATAAGAACCACGCACAAGAGAGCAATTGAAGAGTATCAAGTTGGTAGGATGCATTCAAGAATCAATGGCATCCCACCCAACCATTGGTATCTCACATGAAAAAGAGGTGCGATGATGACAAGGTCTGGAACTTTGGTCCGTGAACCACGCACGTGTCGCACTCAAGACGTCTCTCTCTGCTCTCTACAACGACATCGACGAGACAGACCTTGCAACCCATACCCTACAGGTGAGATCCTTACCAAGGTTGTACGCTCCGCTTTTACTGATTATCCGAATATGCGTCTAGGGAAATCTTTGGCCAAACTCTATTGATCTCAAGATAGTACCAAGGATACCCATGCCGAGGTGTGTATATTACTTCCTCATCCTGATCCTACAAGCTGAACTGGGATAGACCTTACAGGAACAATCGTTTCGCCGAATACTCAGCTCGTACCCTTCAAGGACTGTCTTCAGATACCTATCCCACTGGATAACGTGTACCCTGCCCAAACCCTGCCTGTACCTGACTCGCGCGAACAGCCCAACCTAAATCCTTCACCATCTCCTCTGGGATCGCACTATCACGCCGGTAAAGGGACCTTGGTGTTGAATCAAACGTCGATAGATAGTGCTTTTGTCGTCATGACGTACCCTGGACGCAAGAAGCACTGAATATTATTACGATAGGAAAGGGTTGGCACAGAGGCTCTAGAGACGGGGTTAGCGGTGGTGAATGGAGTGTTTGGGGATGCCGAATATTGGCTGGTCCGGATTTGATACCACCGCAACCGACTAGCAGCTACTATCGCTCTCACACGAATTCCGGACCCTTACTTCCCGTTCTCCAAAATCATCATCCGCTTTGAAATCCCACGAAGTTGTCTTCAAACTATATCCGTACGAGACTCAGCCTGGACCGAGAACGAGATTATGCCGAGTCGACTCCAGCGCAAAATTGGACTTGCAGCTCAAGCGATGAGCCAACACTGAAGGTCGAGTGTGTATGGCGCACCATCACTCGTATGAGCGCTACCAATATCAGCCGCTTATCATTGCCCCAGTCCCAGTACCACCGCCGGCGTAGTCAAGAACCCTATCATGTTATTCATTTATCACCGCCGTCTGCCGCCCACCATCCTCTTCGTGCATCGTGAGCGCTGCAGGGTCGAATAAGAGAGGCTGGTCGAAACACGAGAACGGCGGGTGAGGAAGTGCGCTAGACTTCGTACTGGTAAATGCTTCTTTTCTCTCACTAGCCATTTGCTGATTTTACGTCCATTTCAAGGAGTAGATTCGTTCTAGATCCTACAACACCCCCTCGTGCACGTCCGCCCTCGATATACCTCCCTCGCAAGCGCATGGTATGTCTCCATACTCTTTCCTGTTCCTTTCTACGGTCTCGAAACTGACTCATCCTTTTCAGCCTTTCGCTGGTTGAAGCTCGTAATGATGAGAAGCCCCGTGAACACGTCGATAGTGATGTTGGGGGCTCGGCTCAAGCCCTGAAGCTAGGCCTGACCGAGCCGGGCTCACAAAGCCGAGCTGAGCCCTACTGTAGGGCTTCGACCGGGCTCAGGGCTCGGGCTTGCATTTCTGAAAGCCCAAGCCCAGGGCTTGAGCCCTAGACGATATGATGGAAAGTGCGGCCCGTGGCTGTAGGCAAGTGATACCCAAAAGCCCTGGCCTAAGCCGGGCCCTGCCTATGGCTCGGGCCTCTGGCGGCTCAAGGCTCGGGCTCGATGTTTGGTGAGCCTGAGCTCTCTCAAGCCAGGCCTAAGCCCGGGGCTTTGAGCCGAGCCGNTCCCTCTGTCCTCCTCTGTATGCAATATTGTCCTCCCATTCCTTGACCATATTGATTAATCTACAACACACTGCTCAATTGTCATTCCGACTCTGTGGTCTCACTGCTCTTCACTCATAGGTGTGTACCTTTATCATTTGGCTGAGCTTGAGATAATAATAATTGTCCCTCAACTACATTCCAAATACCTGCCTCTCATACTGAATTATAATTCTCCCCACTTTATGTTGATCTGATCTGCTGGGTGCACACCTTTATCATTTGGCTGAGCTTGAGCTATTAATAATTGTCCCTCGGCTACCTCCAGATACCACCTGCCTCTTGCATCAAATTATCATTCTTCCCCACTTTCTGTTGTCTCTAGGTCCATACCTTTATCATTTGGCTGGGCTTGAGCTATTAATAATTGACCCTCAGCTACCTCCCAGATACCTGCCTCCCACATTGAATTTATCATTCTCCCTGAACATTTCTATTCTGACCACTTCAGCAAATTATAATTTGACCTCCAGTGCTTCTCCTCGGATCTCAGGTGTGCATGAAATATCATTTTGACTTACATGGGCTCATTATCGCTTATATTCAGCCCTTGTACTCTGGATACCAGCAAATAATCATTCAACCTTGGCTAACATGGTCCTGAAACTCTTTGTGCATGTTCTCTCATGGATTCCTTCCCCAGTGACCCTTGAAAGCTGCACAATCACAAGCAAAACTTTCTTATTTCATCAAATTATGCTGTCCTTTACCCCAATACCCATAACAGCAGGTCTTCTCCCTGGTACCACTCATGCTGTGTAGGACACCCACCCTGTACATATATATCCAATATACATTTCTTCCATCATTTCACTTCTATATGCTCGCTGCCATTCCTGAGTCTTTATGAGGTAATTTACTAAGTAATCTTCACCTATTTACCTTCTATGTAACGTCAAGATTCCACAAGCGCTGAATAGATGCNTTGAACTACCTCCAGCTCATTGGAACTAGTGTTTGGGGAAGAACTTTCCTCATACATATCCACCACACTATTTGCAGACCTAGTAGATATTACCACTTGAGTCAGAGCATAGAAAAGGTCCGACTGAGCACTCCCAGTGCTATTAGATCCTCAAATGAAAAAGTCAAGTGGCATGCAAGCTCAGAATGGCTTTTGTTCATACTTTACTTATGACTTGTATCTCTTGATGACCACAAAAGTTATCCCCCTGCACCAACAACAGGAAATCAACTGAATATCATCTCAAAACCATTGGAATTTGTTTAATCCATACCTGTAGCCCATACTAAACCCTGTGGACATATAGGATATCTGAAAATGCAGCTGATCTCTCTAGAATTCTTGCCATAATAGGTAAGGGTCTTCCAAAAAGGGCAATTAATATTTCCAAATTTGACAACACTATGCAACACTTGTTGATCTTTGCTGAGAGACTGAACTGTAGCTTAATAGTCTGATGTTGTTCCAAAGTTTGGCCAATGTTTACTGAGTGCTCAGTAGTAGAGGCTGCTATATTCAGAGTGTTGGTGAACACACTAGTGAGGCTTATATTGCCTTGAGACTTCAGGGGAACATTTCCATACCCAAAATAGTGTATATTATGAGATGTTATGTTGAGTAGCCGTGAGTAAAGTGTGAAGTATAGTAAGAGTGAGGGGTATGTATGTAGTCTGGGTCAGAATCTTCATAAGGTAGCGTTATGGCGGAGTATATATGTCTTTGGTGCCTTCAGGTTTCGGCAGGATCAGTACAACACTAGATAATAACTGTCAATTCAATGAAAGGATATGAAATGCACCTTCCATACCTCCTTGTTGCCTGCCCAAGTGACAGTACTGACTAGCCTCCCATGAGATGGAAAAAACATCAAAAATAGTGCTTCAGAGGGCTCCACAAGTTGAAATACAGACTCAGATGATTCCGAACTAAGAACTGTACAGTCCAAAGGGAGTTAAAATCACAGAGGTAGCGGAGACATCTGAAGGGTGTGAATTATAATGTGTGCAGGGGAATAAGGTGCACCAACTGATGTGAAGGTTTGGGTTCAAGTGATGTGGCAGAGCACTGGATGCAAGAAGAGGTCAGATGATAATTGGATAGCATAGGGTGCTCCATGAGGAGGGAAAAAGAGGGAGTCCTGTAGACTGAATGATAATTACCCTGTGATTGGCCAAATGACAAATGTACTCACCAGAATGAATGAAATGATAGAGCCAAATGATAAAGAGGTTGGGGCCTTTACAGAGTATAAATAACTCTGGTGCATGAGCAGCGGTATATGGTAAGGGGAGAATGATTATTTAGCCACTGGGAAGATAATAATGGGAACTGGCAGGAGAGAGAATGGAATTGAGTGCAAATATTGACAGATTATAAATGGTACACACACAGGTGACAGTGTAGAGAACAATGATGAGGAGGCCACTGGCTGGATGAATGACAATATGGCATNAGTGTTGGTGAACACACTAGTGAGGCTTATATTGCCTTGAGACTTCAGGGGAACATTTCCATACCCAAAATAGTGTATATTATGAGATGTTATGTTGAGTAGCCGTGAGTAAAGTGTGAAGTATAGTAAGAGTGAGGGGTATGTATGTAGTCTGGGTCAGAATCTTCATAAGGTAGCGTTATGGCGGAGTATATATGTCTTTGGTGCCTTCAGGTTTCGGCAGGATCAGTACAACACTAGATAATAACTGTCAATTCAATGAAAGGATATGAAATGCACCTTCCATACCTCCTTGTTGCCTGCCCAAGTGACAGTACTGACTAGCCTCCCATGAGATGGAAAAAACATCAAAAATAGTGCTTCAGAGGGCTCCACAAGTTGAAATACAGACTCAGATGATTCCGAACTAAGAACTGTACAGTCCAAAGGGAGTTAAAATCACAGAGGTAGCGGAGACATCTGAAGGGTGTGAATTATAATGTGTGCAGGGGAATAAGGTGCACCAACTGATGTGAAGGTTTGGGTTCAAGTGATGTGGCAGAGCACTGGATGCAAGAAGAGGTCAGATGATAATTGGATAGCATAGGGTGCTCCATGAGGAGGGAAAAAGAGAGAGTCCTGTAGACTGAATGATAATTACCCTGTGATTGGTCAAATGACAAATGTACTCACCAGAATGAATGGAATGATAGGGCCAAATGATAAAGAGGTTGGGGCCTTTACAGAGTATAAATAACCCTGGTGCATGAGCAGCTGTATATGGTAAGGGGAGAATGATTATTAGCCACCAGGAAGATAATAATGGAAACTGGCAGGAGAGAGAATGGATTATAAATGGTACATGCACAGGTGATGGTGTAGAGAACAATGATGAGGAGGCCACTGGCTGGATGAATGACAATATGGCATAGGGGTAATGTTTGGTGATGCTATGATAAAGTGTAAGCACAGAATATGGTAATTTGTCTAAGATAAGACTAGTGGAAAACTACCCAAAAGGTAACCTCCAAAAGTCTAACTCAGGTTGTTGTGCAAGTGTGGATCAATGTGATCAGAGTTACTGCACTTAGAATGCCAACAAAACTCTTAGTTAAGTTGTTACTCTTTTATTGAAGTGTTCTACTTCAAAGTGTTCACCTCCAAAGGAGTATAGATGGGTTTAAAATAGGTTTATTGGGCAGACACACATACAAACACAAAGAACACAGTGCACAAAGCACAAACACAAGAGCTACAGTCCCATACAAAGACTCAATAGCCGATATAGTCTGACCCTACAGAGTTCAAGACTTCTTCAAGATAACTACAGCACACAGTGTACTGGAAAAGGTCCTAGACCAATTTCTACAAAGAGTTCAGTGCAGGCACACCCCTTGCTAAGACTCTAAGTGTGTCACAACCTGATACACACACAGGCCACACTCCAAGTGCCCAAGGCTCCTTCTTGGTGTAAAGTTTCTTTTAGAAAAGTGCTATAATGCACTCAAGATGTTACTCTTATCTCTTACGATGCAAGTTCGTTATCAGATGTCTATCTCTCTGGAGTCACTCAGAACCAATCTCCAGGGCCTGAAGTGAGGAAGCAAAACTGGAATGGCACACAAATTTATATACCAAACAAACTTGTCATGTATTCACAATCTGAGGAGGCAGAGTTACTTGAGTATATATGAATATCGGGCTGTCCTTATATACAGTCCATGGAATATATCTACAGGAAAATATAAATAATGTCCAATAATTCAGAAGATAATGAGTGACTGAAATGCTAAAAGAGGGAATATTCAGATGTCACAGAGCCTGGCCATTAGGGTATCTGACCATATCTGCACAGGTATCTATGTTTCCAGATGTTCTAGATTCTATAATTTGTATTTTCTCTTTTCTAAGTCGGGTATCTATGAGCAAATGGCTGTATCCGTCCCGTCTTTTGACAGCATTTCCCTTTCTAGTATCCACACATCAGCAGAGGCCTAGATGCCAAAGTTTCCAAGGTCGGAACATGCTGTTATTGTTTCTATCTCCTTTGACAATGCACGCTTGGTCTTATTTAGGATTTCTTGCACATTAGATATTCTTCATATGTCTCATTGTATCTGTCTGTAGGTAGTGGATGTCCTTTGGAAGTGATTTCTGTCTTTCCGAGCGGTCTTTGTACCTAGTTTGCTTATCGTGTATTGTTTAGCCACCGGTGAATTCTTTATTAAGAGATCGCCTGCTTTGACTCTGATCCATATATTGACTTCGGAGGAGGATTGTTCTATGATTGTTCCTGTTCTAAGTTGTCATTCTGTTTTGATGTCTCCTCTAAGTACCTCTGTACTGTTTGACTGCAGGTTGCACTTTGCAGATGTCATAGAAAAGTAAAATAGAAATTAAAATCCCATTGATAGCACTTTGAGAGCTTGGTTAACTAGCCAATGTGTTCATTGGGCCCTACAGGTTTCGGGAGTAATCCATTCTGGATTTGATATATAGATAAGTCAGAAAGTA
The DNA here is from genome assembly GCA_001466705.2 of Moniliophthora roreri. Taxonomy (NCBI): domain Eukaryota; kingdom Fungi; phylum Basidiomycota; class Agaricomycetes; order Agaricales; family Marasmiaceae; genus Moniliophthora; species Moniliophthora roreri. The sequence continues at coordinate 695 of LATX02000041.1, read as the reverse complement.
CAGCTTCAATGATATGCATAACTTTTGCCTTTTATTTCGCATGCAAATAGAGAATATTTTGCACTTTTATGGTTGAAAATGACATATACAAGGGAATTGAGGACTAGTGTGAGCTCTGAGCAGCTAGTCAAAGTGAGTAGTAGAGAAGGGTACAAAATATTAGCAGAGTAATGGTTGACGGTAGGCCATACAAGGGTACCCGGCCACTGCTAGTATGAAAATAGACAGCGAATCTGAACACAGAGGAGCATTCCGAAACCTGTAGGGAAACACACCACATCACACCTCTCTATTGAAAGCATACCAAAGGGAATATTTTAACTTTTAACAATATTTTCAATCCATACCTGACTTGAAAGAAGAATAAAAGCCTTCGATGATACACCAACTAGAATATTACCGAGAAATGGATATGAAACAGAGAATGACAAATTATCGGCAGGGGATACTCGAGATACCAATAATCAAATTAGGGGAATGAAATAGATGATTGGTTACTGAAAAAGTGCCTGTATCACAGAAAGTGGAAGACAAAGCTGTATGACGAGAAGATAGCATGGCTGAGCTTATGCATACACTTTAGAGGAGATATGGAAGCATATTACGTGTCCACAGAGCAGATGACAATAGACAGAGAAGGAAGGAACCATGCGGAGTGGCATGGAAGTATAATATTTTCAAACGGAGTCGGAAGG
>LATX02000040.1:0-36738 GCA_001466705.2 Moniliophthora roreri | reverse complement strand
TGTCTCGTCATTCCCCTTGCCACTGCTCTGAACTTTTTTCAAATAGTAAACAGACCCTGAGTAGACGAGACCGAACGGGAATGGGCATGAGTCTAGGTTCCCGGGTATATCCACAAATTAGTGGGCATGATCCAACTGGATGACACCACCCAATTTGTGGAAAAAACACCCGGAGACCAAAGCTCTTCAACATCTCTGGATTTATTTTCAGAGATTTTTCAAGATCTTTCCCTAGGTCCCTCCAAGTCGTGCAAGACCCATATGCTGGATGGATCTGGAGCTCGACATCGGCGTTAGTGTGTCATTGTCAGTCTCGCCATCTTTCACATGGACTTCGTCATTGTTCTGATTGCCCCGTCATCGTTGCCAGAAGCCGTTGTTGCCGTTGTTCATGTTGGGAAAATTTTAGGGGCGTACCAATCCCTCAAAAAAAAATCTCATTGCTCATAATGAATTTCAGACCAGGTCATTGTCATCACTGGTCATTTTCACTCAGCTCTCTTGTTGTTGTTGTTGTCGTGCATAGTTTAACGGAGNTGAACCCCTGAAAACAGCTCTGGCACTAAAAACCCGAAATATCCCCCACAACCACCCTTAACCACCCTTAACCACCCTTAACCGGTAATGGCGGGTAAAGAGGTGGTCACAAGGGGGTTATATCCTACACCAAACCAGTCAGTATGATTCTCATGGTTGTTACAGCCTCTATTACTAATCAAGTTGAGTTTCATTAGAGATATGTCTACCTATTACCAGGCACTGGTGGGTTTCAGGCGTTTTAGCCGCCCATAACCTGTCAGTGCCTTTTGACATTTTGTACGATGAATGGCTGGCCATGAGTCTCACAACCATAATTATTGGTCTTGGTTGTCATAATTCTGCTTACACCTTTCCTTATTTCTCTGTCTTCGGCTTGCTACAATGGACAAGAGATCACCTCAAATGGAACTTACAGTGGAGTTCGGTCAGTCTTGTACATGAAGGAGAACACTTTTGACTCAGAGTTGAGGTAATATGCTATGGTGAACACATGCCAGTAGTTTATACTGACATGTAAGATCAACGTCTTCGAATCCTTCTCAGGAAGGTGAGCATGACAAGGCTATTGATAATGCGAAATGATCTCATCCTTGGTTCAGGTAAGTTTTGAAGCTCTCAACTTGGATAACACTACTGACTCTCACCCTTAACAGAATTATGGACAGGGCAGGGGATCAGGACAGATATGGTCATCAGGGCAAAGGGTAGGACGTGTGGTATACCTGGATTGAGATGGCATAAAGAGGGATACCCATTTCTTGGTAAGCTTGAGCCGCTTTGAGGAGGTATGTCGGGTCTAAGAAGAAGTGGGGATAAGTGGTGAGCTGTGATTGCCTCCACACTTCTCTTGATTGTTATAACTTGGTACAGGCTGGAATCACAAGGAGGAGTCATTGTCCCCGTGTCCTTCATCCATCCAGGCTAATGAGTGTCGAATAAGCATCGGAGAATCTGATATTCTGTAAGGAAGAAGACCTACTGGAGACCACGGCACAATATGAACCTTTATGAAAGATTTATCAGGAAACACCGGTGTCAAATACTGTGAGTCATACCTTGATCCTCGGATTCACAGAAAGAATATCCTTCAAGACGCTGAATAGATACGACGGCGCACGGTTGATATCAAACTGCGAGAAGGAGGTATCGCCCGAGACATCGTCCAAGCTGTACACTGTCCTGCATATGAGAACGACATGGGTATATGGATCCGAAAGTATACGTTACCAGACTCAGAAAAATCACATGCACCAATCGGAACTCGCACATAAGTGAGCCCAGCAGCATTAGCACCATCAGTCTCATCGAACATATATCGCAGCAGGTTCTGATAACTGTCTGGATTTCGAGACTATGGGTCGGGTTAGCTCTTTGAATCGAGGTGACGGAAGCGAAAAGTAAATGAGAGAATGTACCTTTAGATTATTCAAAACTAACGCCGACGAGTTGGCTAATAACAAGAGGTTGAATGTGAGCTTCATTGATGAATATGTCGGATATAACTTACTGAGACTCCCTCCGAACCCGACAATCTCCTGTGCAATGGAGGTATCATCTACTTGTATACTCAAGTTAGAGGATGATCCTGACGGCCCGAAATTTATGGGGGTCGAAGGCGATAATGAAGTGAATAAACTGGAGCGGTCTCAAGTAGTTTGCCACTGACGGCATAAATGAGAAAGATGCTAACACAGATGACAAGTAGACATACTATGTCATTTATTTGTTGTCCAGCGCAGAGACGGCAGCAGGCAGAAAGCGTGAGAATAGTAGAGATGAGCAGCCACATCTTGGCCTTGAATTTTATGGTAGAACGAACAGCGTCTTCCTTTATAGTCCTGCCGGTGCTTTACGAATGTCCCCCACCTCCCCTAACATGATCGTTTCCAGAGCGCTTCAATGTCGCGATATAACAAGTAATCAACGTTAATTTCTCCTCTCTCTCTTCCATGCAGGTGTTGTGTGCTGTTGTGACGTAGCGAATGAGTACGGATAGGATTTAGGGCACTTGCAATTGCCTTGAAACCGACTTGTGCGAGTTGTCGTAATGTTTGAGGCGGCTGAGCGGGAGACTGCATAAAATCGATCGGCATCTCGGCGTGGGAAGCCCCGTTCAGAGCTCTATGAGCGAAGGCTTTGTGTGTATGTCTGGAATGGAACCTGTCGTTGCGATGAGAGATCGGCTTATAAAAGGAAAGGTCGGTTTTACTGCTATAATATTAGCTCCCGAATTGTAGGCAAGACTGCTCGTAAAAAAAAAAAAAATAATGCTCGAGGAACGACGGACCTGCGAGTGAGTACTACTCCAAGGTATGCGTGTCTTCAACTTTCAAGATGATCTTTGGGAATTTAAATTAGCCCGGAACCGTAGCGAAAGTGTTCATTACGAATACTGACTGACCGACTAAAGGATTCAAGTATACAATGATATCGGTTTACCCATTCCGTGTAAACAGCATGTCATCTCCTGAGCCACCCAAAGTCCTGAAGAGACAGCGGGACTTGAAATGTACCAAATGATTTGTGCGGAGAATCTCAAAAACCGCATGTACGTTTTCAAACATAGGGAACTCCTATAGTGAATGTCTTGATATCGAGCAAGCTCTCAACTCGATCGAAGCGTAGGTTCGGACGAGTAAGACTCCGTCTTACTCCTCCTCCAGCAGAGAGGCTACTTGGAAGTTGATAGAATCCGCTCTCTGTATTGCGGATTCATGGATAAAGAGGGTAAGCTGTCGATGTGCAATAGAGTTTGATCTCGTGATGTTCGTTAGTGTAGGACAGAATAGCGAGGAGTAGAAGAAATCTTGAGCTCGCACAACGAAAGCTGAAACCGGCAAGTGGAGTAACTCGAGAAGTACAAGATGCGAGGCCTTCATATGCGGATGCCAAACGTCGTGGTGTTGAACATGCGGTTCAAGCTAGTCTGAGACACCACAATGTTGAATTAGAGCGGTTACGTCGGAATGTGTGTCTCACTTTGAACCCCCGAATAGCGCTGCAGGAGAGGTGATATGGCGGATATGGACGTAAAGACGAAAGCGGCGGACGTTGAATATCTAGCCTGCCCACGTGCTTTTGGAGCGTGCCACGTGGTCGTCATGGCCTCTGAGGGAGCCATTTTCGAGCATGTCAGCCTTTTCCAGGACAATCTGTATAACCAACGCTCCACCGATTGAAATTCCTATTGATGCTGGGGATATCTGAATGATCCTGTGTGTAATAAATTGAGATGTTGAACCAATGTTGAACTGATTGCAGTCATGGATACTTAAGATATCGAATCCAGTTCATTGTGATTTCCTTATTCCGAGACTGCCGAGAGTGTTCATCTCTCCGTTGCCTGATTGTTCTTGCACGCCCGAGTAATCATCAATCATTTATCGTCATTGGCAACAAGGGCACGCTTGAGATTGATTTTTTTAATTCGCAAGCTAGTAGAGTGCTCACCTTTTACCAGAATGCTATACATCGAATGTTTGTGACTGTGAACACGCTTTAAATTTTCGCTTCTTGCTTCCCACCCACCATTCTCAGTCCTTTCCTCCCAAATATCCTCTTATCGATATTGAAGGTGTAAAATATGAGTAGCCAGGACACAGAGGGAGAACACTGACGTAGCAAAGTGAGTGTTGAAAGTACACATCCATAAGACGCTCTCCTTAATCCCTTTTTCCTCAGATCAAGCGCATTCTTTGCTCAGACCCACATCCCCATGTCTGTTCGTCATATTTATGTACCATCTCACTTCGATTTCTATTGGATACGGTTGGACAAATTTGGCTTTTACCGGTGAGTCGTCGTTTAAATTTACCTTATCATCTGGCCTGACACTTTCATCGTTTCCTCAGATTAAGCGTCTGGGACTTGATCTTACTTTACTGGCCGAGCGCCCATATCCTGGTAATGGTATCTCTTCGTCAGACTCAAATAAACTGGGTGTCAGTGATGCGAATGCCGGGTTTGTCATCTTCTCTACGCTGCAACTCCTTCCGTATACTGATTATCATTGAGATGACAAGGAGAGAATTAATTTGTAGAGCTGGCAAGGGGGAGCATTAGCTGTTCGTTCGACGAGGCCACCCCCCCAAGGGGCATCTAGTACATCCAATGATTCAACACTTTTATATACTCAACATCCGTCTGATCGCCGAAGGAATAGGCTCGGATAACGAGTCCAGACCCCTCGGCGTAGTCCGTCTGCAAAGCCACGTGTGACGATCAGACCGGTTTGCATGAGGTGAAGTCTGGACCTCGACGGGAATCGAAACGAATTTCGAAAGGCTCTAAAGAGCTGCGAGAACGAGTGATAAAAAAGAGAATCAGAGACAATTGGAGTTTATTCAACTAAAGAGTGTACTAACTAGCCGTACTATAGATTAATACCAAACCTATGGGACGTGTAAGAGTCAAAAGGCCCGGATCATTACACCACGTGTCCCAAGTGAGCCTCGACGCTTTTCGATTTTCGCTTCTCACAACTTCCTTTTTCCCGTATCGCAGCTCTACTTCCCACAACTTTCCCAATTCTTACCTCTCGAAATGCACCAAGACACCCTTCTCATGATGGACCTCAGATATCGACTAGGATCATCGGCGAGCAACAGGACTTAGGGTTAGGGCCCGGGGTTATCCGATGCTCCGAGTTGATCCCACGGGTCCCACTAGCTCTGTTTCTCCCAACTGTGTGGTCAGTGACGTCGACAGCAATATTCAGCAACTGCAGTCCCATCAGGATACCTCTCAGATAAGACCCAACATATCCAAGGCTTATACTACTACCTTGCTGAAGCACTGTCAAATTCCGAACCCTTCAGAGGCAACATAGCTCGGAGGTGGTTTCAAGAAGTTGTCTGTCTCGGAATTACGAGGCAAGAAGCGCTTGTGGGACTAATGTACTGGTATGTGGGTTGCTTGGATGTAGGATAAGCTTCTGGTAATAGCACACAGAACTTAATACGTACCTGAAACATTCTACAACAACTGTTGCGGGACCTTGTAACAAGACTCGGCTGTTCTATTGCTCTCTGACGGCTTTGCATGAATATAACCCATCGTGATGGTTACGAGGGGTTATAACCCTGTTTATGATTCTGGCTACATCCCGCATTATAGCCCTCTGTTTCCGTCATGAGGCGTTATAACACACGTTGTACTCTTAAGGTACGGTAACAGGGTTTTATATACGTGGTTGTAGTATTAAATGACCCGTATGCGACGTGTATCGTGTGTCGTTTCCTCAGGTAACCCGTTATACCATCTTCCGGATTTTGCTGATGGATGACTCTATCCGTGCAGAGCCTTAAATGATTCTCGTCATAGCGACCAAGTCTTCTCGATCAGATACCACTTCGAGGTGTCGGTGATGCCCTGAGGTATCAAAGGATGATATTGCTTAGGTGGCGTGATGATCGTGGTATCGATCTCCCAGCAGCACTCCTAGTCATCTCGTTGTAACAATTGCTCAGCCTTTTGCATCCTCTGGCACTGAAAACAATGGTGAGTTCTGGACTGGATGCCGGGAGTGGAATTTTTATTTAAAGGTGCGAACGGCGCGACCATCTCAATGGGTGTCAAGTCGACATCAAGCCCAATCCAATGCTTGAGGGATTCTTGCTGTATCACTTATTGCATCCAGTCTGATTTCATAAATCAAGCACAGTGCACTTCTGTACAGCCTGAAGGTGTGTCAAAATAGAAACTGCATTAATGGACCATTGTTCTGTTTAAAAAGAGAAGCTTGAAGCCTCGATCCTGTAGAGATTGTCCCCTTGCTTCGCAACGCCGGCAGCATGATACTCTACACCTCTGTTGAAGCTATGAATGAGATAACTGCAGTAGTAAGCAAAATAATGTTCCCTTCTTTTATTGAAAAGCTCACTCACTATTTTAGGTGCAAGCGCTATTCTATGGTACGTGTATTATGCAAAGTTTCTTCTGTGGAATACTGACTCTGACTGCTCATGTAGGTGTATACATCTTATTGTTTGGAATTTGTTTGCACATACTTCTCAAGAAAAAAAAGGGATGCTATAAATATCACCTGCTGGCAACCACCGTGCTATTCCTCCTGGCTTCCATCAATATGTTGCTTTACGTGATTGGCGATGTTGCGACTTCGTTATGCGTGTCCGGGTAATGTATCATTCCCTCCTTCTTGATAAATATGCTGAATATGACATAACCAGAGCAGAATCGAAATGTTGGTTTCCAACAGTGCGATTTTACGATGCAGAATATGAAACGGCGTTAGCTTCAAGGTGTGCGTAAAGCTGCTTGTGATACTGAAGGAATCTCATAAAGCTACACCCTACAGTGCCGTTGCAGACGCGATCTTAGTAGGACAATTCCCACATATGACATTTCTTTTAGATCTCATGCATTTTGTAGTTGTGGCGATGTTACACGGTGTGGGGGAGACAACGCAAGATTATAATTCTTCCAGTATTTTTATATGCTGCTGGACATGGTACGGGTGCTACAATTCTATTTCAACATACTCATTTAATGTTTATCCAGTCACCAGCTCTGAGCTAGGGCACGTACCTAAGTGGGCATGTTATTGAAGGTTCCTTATCCACTTCTGCCACCTTGTTTCCTCCTGCCCTCCTTCCATTACCATCATTCTCTCCTGCTTTATTACCCTCTTTTCGTCCCTGCTCTTCCTGTATGATTGGTCTTCCTGCCGCATTTTAGGTACCTGATAAAGATTGGGAATCGTCTGTTTTGACCTTGTCAGGTGGGAGGTTTTTGGTGATTCAAAGTGGTGACCTAGACGAGGAGGTAATGGATTAAATTGAGGGAGACAGGAATACAGATCGGAGGAGTGAGCAAACGGATTTTGATCGTTAATTCGGTCCCGAAATCCGCGGAGTTGCATAGCATCTCCAATTTGCCTTGCTCGCGTCCGGTGCAATTTTTGATCAGTTTTCGTGATTTTTTGTTCTAGGCGAAAACTTGCAGTTCATTTTTTGGTGAGCCATATCTCTGGATTCAAAGCCGTCGTTCTCGCCGTCAACAATGCCCAACGGACATAATATCACAATAGCCGACCATGAGAATATACAGTCGGCAAATAGATGATACTACCCAAAAAAAGCAAATGATTCCGGAATCCCTTGCGGGAGCGGCATAAGGTTATGTCAATCTCAAAATTGGGGATCTGCAGCGGTAAGGAGTGGCCTTGATACTCAAGAGGTAACGGATTCCACAATTTCGTGTATATGATGGCTCGCGTGGCTTGATATTCTCTCTCATCCTCTTTCTTCAATATCGCGAACGCGTTCCCTGGCTTCGATATGCTCTCCCAGTGCTGTAAAAGCACTGAGACTGGACACGGCAGACTCTGCCGCAGCCTCATATATCATTGCCACGCGAGCCATAATATACGAATCGGTTACTCTTCTGCCTCTTTGGGAATGGCAGCGGTGACGCTTCGCTGTCTCTTCGATTTTCCCACCTTCCCCGTTTCCTCGTCTACTCTCATCACACCTCATACTATCGGCCTCAGGACTCGCTCAGGACTTTGGGCTTTTGCGCAGCTGAGTTGAGTAGTCGGCATCTCGAACGCCTTAAACACAGAGCACGTTCAAATACCCGCAGCCCCAGCGTTGTTTGCCTGTATCCAAATCTCGCCATGTATCTTTCATTTCGGTTAGCTTTAAACTTCCTGATAAATGCTCAACACAAACTAAAGATATCCTGTAGACTCCTTTTCTTCTGGGCATTGCTTTGCTATTTTGAGGCTTTCGCCTTTGTGATCCAAGCACCGACGCCTATCGCTGCATTTCAACAATTCAACTGGACCTGGGAACCAAAGGATTTGGTGTTCAATATCGGCATATGGCTTGTCAAAGACTCGGAGAACTGCTCAAATGCGGTGGCGTTAAACAATGATTTCCTCAGTGGCTTACAACCTGTCGTCTTCCAGATTGGCTTGGCGGATGTTAGACCGGAGGATGGCGGCAACCTCAAAGGAAAAGAGTCCTTGAAGGTATTTGACGGATTTACCGGGTACGTCCAACCTATTTTCTGATAATCACCTCCCATTCAACGAGGACGCAGAAACGCAACACTTTGTGCATACAGTTATTCCCTCACCCAACCAACGGAGGAGTGCGTAGACGGTTCTTGGAATCTATCAACCTTGATGTATTGAAGAAGATAATACACAGATCCTACAGCTTCTTTTCAGATATAAAGTTCCTGGCCCTTGAGAGGATTACCATACGTTACACGACGCCCAACAGGTAGACACCCTTTCCTCATTAATTTATACGATATACCAACAAGATGCATCCAGCTCCTCATCCAATCTATCCGGCGGCGGCGTTGCTGGTATCGTACTAGGTATCGTCGGCTTTGCTCTCTCGGCAGGATTATACTTGGTGTATCCCCGTTTCCGCAAACGGAAGCATATCAACACCTTCCACAGAGAACGAATGGTTCGGGTGCAAGACGCTCTTCCTTCGATGCGTGCCTCTAGCCCGACTGTGCGGGATACGGTTACGGTGATTCCAAAGGAGTACATTTCACAGACGCAAAGTACCAGCGCAGACCAGTCATTCTCGGCACTTCCAGGAGAGAAAGAGGAACTCGGACCTAAATCAGATATAGAGGATGGTTTAGTGCCCCTGCGAAAGGATTAGGTCGCGGGTTTAGATGCAGGATATTTACTTAGAACAATAGACCTCGGTAATTGGGAGTGAATAGTAGGGATAAATGTATTTCTAGACCTCGGTATAAAAAGCAACAATTAAACCCGAACCATCGGAGATTACAAAACGTGGAGTATCGGCTCGACAACTAACCCTGACAACTGCCATATATAAAGGCACGTTCATGGTAGCGTCGGCAAATCCGAAAGCAAACCTTTACAGTAAAATGGCAACTCGGTAAGCTACCGTCAGGCGGCACATCATCACTGCTTATGCTTCTCATAGAGAACAACGCGAGAAGTTCCCATCCATCTGGCCAGAAGGCAAGAAATGTCCATGGGCGAACGCCATCTATGACGGAGGAATTGCGCCACTATATGTGCTCGGGTGGGCACTGACGGAAGAGCAGTACAACAAAATAGTGCGAGAGCCCAGATGGCCCACCGGGTCTTATAAAGCTAATTTTGGGGATGCTGTTGCGTCTGCATGGCGAGCTGAAGGGTACGACAACTTATACGGGTGCGTCTACCAATCAGTTTTCTGCCCTGTTCTCACATACAATGCGTAACAGACTAGATCGTCGGCCCAAATATTGTTATATCGGCGAACTTCATGGCTGGGTTGCTTATATCAAGCTCAATACTAATAACTACCACAAGCCTGGTTGGGTCGAAGCTGCTATGAAGGTTTTGCAGCTCACGGAACTACCTAAATGGTACAAATTCTATGCAAAATAGAGCGCTCAAGCTTCAGATCAAACTGGACCAACAATTCCTGCTGTAAATAGACCATGAATTTTGAAGCTATCGACGGCAGCCGAGGCATGCACCCGACTAGGCGTAATATTGCGATTTTCATGAGCGTTTGGGTTCCTCCTCCGTTACTCTTGTGTCTTTCTTCCCTCCTCCCATTTTCGATATTCTCTCATCCGCCATGAAACCTTTTGCCCTCCCCTTCCTGCCAAGTACCCCCTACAATCTTTCCGTCGCAGTGGTAAGACGCCTGAAGCGCATAGTCGATGAGACTATAGGAGGTTCTCAGTGATTGCGAGCGAAGAAGAAACATGTGTGGAATCGGGATGTTGAAGGGGGATATCGTACAGAGGAGATGAAGTTAAAGGGAAGAGGCAGACAGGAATGCGGCGATCTTGCCGTCGTTGGCGACTATTGTGAGTGTCTTCACGAACGTTCCAGGCCACGTCAGGGATACCGGTCCGGACTTTTACTCGGGAGTCAGCCGGAATGAACCAGTACGGCTCATGAGCATTGAGATTAGCAACAGTAGCTGGGGCAGAATAAGCGTGTCGGCCATCCGCGCACACTATGTAGCCGCACAGACTCACCCGACGCCATCTCGTCGAAAATCCTTCCATCAAAGTTGGGACCAGTTCGACAGTCTCGTTCCTCTTGAATGGGGATCAAAATCTCCGCAACTCTTGTTACCATCTTCATCCTTCCAAAGCACCTGAAGCTCTTCAAGGATATCTAGGAGATTGCAACCGTTATTCTCCAGGCGTGTAAGAACGCTGTAAGGAAGGAAAATGGTGTTCAAAATTTAGATCGTCGAAGTCAAGAAAAGAAAAAATTGTGGCTGTACGGCCACGCGTCGACGGGATTTTGTTTTGCTATCTCCACTGATAATCTTATCTCGCCCTTTTTCTTTCACCTCCATGTCCGGTCAGTTCGCGGCTTAATCCGCTGATTAGTCTGTATTCTGTATTGCTCAAACTCTGCATCGCCTACCACAAGTATACACAAACATCTCTCTCTCCAGGCCCCGTCGGTGATCATTATCAGCGCTCGGTAAAAATGATTTACCTGGTAGGCTGCAATCCATCGTGCTCCAGGTTGGCTTAGTAGATGTTAATCTGGAGTCTGGGAGTGAAAAGTATACAGGGAAAGAACTATTGTGGATGTTCGACAGGTATACCGGATAAGTCGGTCTTTTGTTCTAATGGATACCTTTGTTCAATAAGTGGAGGAATGCGACTCTGCGCATACAGCTATTCCCTCGAGCCGACAGAGTGCGTAAACCATCCTTCGAAGCCATAAACTCTAGCATGTTGAAGATGATAAATACAGATTACAAAGCTACTTTTCCGTTAATAAAACTCCTGACTTCCGAGAATATCGCCATAAATTCTGGCGTACGAAAAATTACCCCAGGTGCCCACTACAGCCAACGGGTATATTGACTACCCTTTGTTGATTTGTGCAGAGTACTGACACGATGCCTCACTCAACCCCTCATCTAATCTATCTGGTGGCAATATAACCGGTATCGTAATTGGAATCGTCGCATTTTTTTGCTCTCTTGGCACAACTGTACCTCCGGCGTTGCAGCCAAAAAGTTGTCAACACCTTTCACAAAGAACGAAGGGTTCTCGCGCAAGTGCCTCTTTCTTCGATGCGCGCAGCTAGCCCGATAGCGCGGGAAACAGTGATTCCAAACAAATTTATGGACAGTACCAGCGCCGACCAATCGTTTTTGAACGCTTTCGCGAGAAAAGGCGAAATCAGACGTGGAAGATGGTTTGGTATCGGTGCAAGAGGATCAAGATCTGGCTGTATGATATTGATATGGGGACGCTAATCGGGAGGCATTTTTCTCCATGTCGGAATGGGAAGCAAATAGCTGCATGGCAGCTATGGTGTTACACCATCACTAGTAGGTGTATTCAGAGCGGAGCTAGGATAAATCATGAATAGTCAGAAAGCATACGGCATACACCGGGTTTCTTGTTCTTTTAACCACTTGCTTGGCTCGCTGATTACCCTAACATTCGGGATGATGGAATTGCAGACGGTACCCCTCCCCTGTCGATCCATACATACTCTAGTCCTGATAAAGCGGGTAATGACTTGTCAGATAGAAACAGCTTCCTGACCATTCCAGCTTCTCCGTCATAGGTACACAACAGCATGCCAGGCACCAGATTACTTGAGACCAGGAAACAAAAAACGTAGGGGCACGCAGCAATTCTATTCAATGTATCGAAGTGCCACAGCAGAAAGTCGTTTATAGCGCGGACGGAGAAGTTGAAGAAACGTCAAGAACACGACAGTCGGATGAGAATTGATATTCGATGGAGACTTTGAGCTCCGTACTCCACAAGCATTGAACAGCCATATGTTGCTTGTTATCGGAAATGCATCAACGATCGTTTTGTAGTCATCGGGGAGAGCGTCGAAAGCGGGATATTGGTTCAAATTGAGCTTTGGGAGTTCTCATACAAGTACCAGCATTCCTAACATCGTTTCATGTTGCAGTGTTGCCTAAAAATGATATTCATTTTCTCGGAATATCAATAATTCTAAGCGCATGGCCAACGCACAACCAGGAGAGATGCATTTATTTTTGTAAAAAATTCGGAGCAACAAAAGGACGTCAATCCCCGGGAACGCTGTAACATCCTCCCAGCAAGTTTTGGTAAAATGGGAGGAAGGTACACTGTATAGTATTTGATAATCTTCGATCCTCTACTTTGTGAACGAGCTTGATAGAGTGCACATGAGCCACCAAGACGTTTCCTGGTATGTTGGAAAAGTGGTGACAAGAGCAGCGCTCCCGAAATCTGCGGAGCTAGCCCAATTCTTGACCACTTTCCGTGATTCTTTGTTCTACGTAGGCGAAAGCTTGCAACTCATACTTCGTGTTGGTCATCGTTTGACGTTCAAGCGTTCGCCTCAACAACGTCCAGGGCATTGTTATCAGAATCTGCTCACTAGTAGTGACGTCAACATTTTCCACGCTTTACGCGCCAGGCCGATGCGTGTTTCTGAACCAACTTGAGGGATGAGTCGTTCCAAGGGAGGTTAAGTCCCAGATTGTAACTCGAACAGACAACATAACCGTAGCATCCCTGGCCACTCTTTCCGACACAGAGTAGATCTATGTGAATCGGAGACGCTTATCCCAATGCGTTGAGTCCTCAAATGAGCGTTATATTTGTAGATCAATTATCAATCAGGCAATTCGCGCGCGGGTGCGAGCAGCGTCTCTATGGAAGATTGTGCGAAGAATTGATGCCAGTCCAAGTACACTGCAAGTACAAGAAGCCTGCCGCATATATGAGATTGTCCTCCCGTCCTACCGATGCACAGACTCATATCTAGAATGGAGCCTCTATCCTCGTTTGGCCGCCTATGTATTTGCGCTTACATGCTCTCAAAACGATGATACCCGCTCCACGGCTCCAAGTTCTTCCCTTTCTCGCTCCTTTAGCCTTTCATAGCAGCCTCTGCGATGATCTAGTCGCGTGCTCTATACCATACGATGATTCAGACATTGACAGCTATTGGGAGTTTAGGAGTAAGAATGTATGGACGAGATTGATTAATGGTTGTGTTGGCTGTTCTGCTTACATTGGGGTATAGTGAAGCAGCCTGTAATTGGCCATATAGCGTGGAAGGTGGTGTTCCACAGAAGAGAGCTCATGCGTCATATTAAGGGTGGCATTGAGTCTTTCCTGGTATATCCTTATTTTTTTATCTGGAATGTAGCTTTAAATGTAGCTGTTACTTGTGTATGGTCAATCGGTGCTGAAGCTCTTTTCTCGTATCTCGATTCCGAGTCTCACGCAAGCTCTGGCGGCAATTGCCGTATGCTCGGCACTAGCCGAAAGTACTGACACGTAACAGTTGCCCTTCTTTTTTTCCATTGCCACGCTTTCAATCAATCGCCTTGACCACCAGATGATGGGACTCCCTTGGGCCGTCACATCTGTCTGTCTTGTCATTCTAGTCCAGCTCAGCACTCGTGCTACTCTCCGACTCCGAAGGCCTTTCCACCTCATCAAGTCTAATCCAGATGAGCACACAGTACCGTCTCCTGAAAATTGGTATCCTTCCTTCGAGAAGAGCGCTCTGGCTAATGATCCCATCATAGGAAGGACAACGGATACAACGCACCTCACCGCTCTCGTAACCGAGAGACCCAAGCATCATGATTGAGATTGATGAAAAACGACATTGACAATCAGTTTTATGGTAGATGGATGGCTCTTTGCCTCTTGATTGGGGACCGCCATCTCACACGTCCCTTGTTTCTGTTCGACCAGCTGGGCTGGGATGTTGCGCTTTTTTTAGTGAGTAGACGGATAACTTTGTTCTATATGTGAGGCTTATTTTCGATGTAGCTTTCTCTTTTGGCTTCATGCATTCGTTCCGTGGGCGTTGACGTTCAAGATCGATGTACAACAGTTGACCTTTACGATCGGACAGAATGCGAGTTACAGCTGGACTTGGAACCAGACCGAGTCGGATCCTCCTAGAATCGCAATAGGCCTTAGGACAGACCATAGTGACGAGTGCCCTATAATCAGTAATGAATTCGACATTTTCAAGGCATTCAAGAAGGAAGATCTCGTGGGAGTCCTCCGTACCGACTCGTTACAGTTGGAACTTGACAACACAAAGCGTGGAACGGGATCTTTCCCGGTCATGCAAACAGGGTGAGTACTCGAATATAATCGCAAAGACTATTACTCACCCTTAATCCTCTACCCTCAGGCCTTGTTATCTTTGTGCGTACTCTTTCAATGACAGTGACAATCGAGGGTAAAATTGCAGTTTTGCTTCTTCATCTCGTCAGAGCTGACTCAAAAAGTAGACAGGATTCCAAAGTCCCCTTCGCCCTTAACCTCCTCGCTTCATCACCGAAGTTCAATGTTGTTCTTCCTTCTCAGGAGAACGGGAAAAGGTACGTGCCCTGCAATAGTAAGATGGAACATCCTCTCACAAACACACAGACTTCCAACTGGTGCCATTGCCGGAATAGTTATCGGAAGCGTGGCCTTTCTCATACTCCTCATTGCCGGTTTCTTCCTCTATCGACGGGTTCGCTATCGCAGGCGCCTAGCCCAGTTTCACAAGGAACGACTACTGTTCCAGCAGACACCCCCACCTTCGATGAGGATCGCCAGCCCAGTTATCAGCGAGAAGAGATCCACCATCACGACCACGAACAGTTCCACTCCCCTGATACAGTCACCGAAAAGGCCGCACAGTCACCGTCGTTCCATTCCATTTGGGTATGATGACAATATGACGAAGACGTATCAGTTCCCTCCGTCGGCAGATGGCGCTCCTGTCTCATCAATATCTGCGTCTACACCTTTACCTGTCGCTCTACCCATTAATCCTGAACGAGCGCTACACCGGGGGTCGGTTGATAGTTTGGCGGCGAGGCGGAATGGATAATAGACTGCGCCGGGTTTTGTATAACTTATTATGAGTCCTTTAAATACTACTATAGGGCTTGTGAAACGTGCTGTTCACGTCGTCGAATAGAAGCTGAGCGTAGCGATTCCCCTGATCGGCATTTTCGGGTGCCTCGGCAGATTTTCCAACTCCGCTCGAGTCAATCTTCCAGCGTAGAAAATCAGACACAGCCCTTTAACCGTTACCCGTCAAAAGTTGACGTGAAACCCCTTCTCATCAATCTCAATCACCTTGACCATTCTGATTCCATGATGAATATCATACTTAAGAGGCGATGGCTCAAGCACAGGCATAAGCATCGCTCTTGACAGATCGCTGCTCCTTCGCTGGCGAGTCCGAGCTCGACGCTCGTTCTTCTTCACCATTCATTTCTTTCTGCAGCCGGGATGCATTTCGTCCTTTTGTGAGTAGTTATTCGTTTCATTCTGCTCATTTGCTTATTTGAATTGGACAGGATGCTGTTTACATTGATCTGCGTCGCCAGAGCGATCACAATCACATTCCCTCAAACTCTGGTTGCAACCCAGAACATTCCCTTCTCCTGGACACGGGACGAGAACGACCCTCAAAACTTCGACCTCAGAAAGCAGAAGTTAGACGACCCTGGAGGGCTCACAACACTCTCAACTCCGATTCATGTGGTGGCGAATGGCTCTCGAACAGGCAACGGAACCATATATTTCAATCGAGCAGGGTGGGTTATTCTCATGCTGATAGCTACATATTGCATCTTAATCATGACATAGTTTGTTTCGGGTGGTCGTTTTTGATGCAAGGGACGCAAAGTATGCTTAATATCGCCATTGCCCACTTACATTGATGCTCAATGAATCTAGTTTGAAGCAGCTCCTCTTATCGCAGACAGTAACAGTCTTTGTAGCTCCCACTTCTGCCGGTGCTTCGATACCGTGAGTTCGATCGTCCCGTTTGTTCGTCATCCACTCACCAATCATATCAGTCTTAGCACTGGATCTACTGGATTCAGTAGCGGAAGCAATCAGAGCATCAGCCAAAGCACCAGCCAAAGCATCAGCCAAAATGGAGGAGAGAGTGGAGGGAGTAACATTTCTCAGTCCACGAAAATGTCTGAAAAACCAGGGCAGGTTTCGCTTGGCCTCGTACGAGAAGTGTTGTTTATCTGACTCTATTCTCCAGTCCCAGCACAAGTTCCAGCAACAACAAAAATGTACCACTGGTAGTTGGCTTTGTTCTTGGCTCTGTGGGCTTGATTTTCCTTGTGGCCGCCACCCTCCTATGGTTCCGATACCGGACACGCTCTCAAACAATGGCATTTAAACGTAACATGATACGACCATACCCGCGTTCCCCATCTTCTCGCTCGAACATGGATCATTCGATGTTGGAGAATGGAGATGAAGATAGTTCCACACAAGATCTCACATTCGCCTCACCCATGTCGTCGCGGCACGCCTCTCCACTTCCGCCTCCCCCTGATATCCAATCCGTCGCCAGCAGTGGCAGTTTCTCCATCACCAGTCCCATAGTAGCTCGACAACGAGACGCAGCGCGGAATAAAGCGAACGATCTCAGCAACTTCCGACTATCAATGTCAACCAATTCCCGTTCTACCTCAAGCGCGTTTAGATCAGCAACAGGCACCCGTTCAAGTATCACTTCCTTTCCTGTCCCCGCACTGCCTTCCCGAACTCGTACAAATCGACAGAAGTTGATCGAAGAAAAGATCCAGCTCCACCAGAGCAAGATACTCTTGCTTCACAGTCAGAAGCCAAACATGCCTCCATCAGAATTTGCTGAGGAGTTGGGATCGACTGAGCAGCGAGTAGAGCGGTTGAAGCAGATTCACGAGTCGGATTGGGCGCTCGAGCTGACGGATGTTGCACCAGAGGGTCTGCATGACTGATGTTCGGGAGAATGGAGCCGTGGTCATCAGTATCTCACTTCAACGTCAGCGGTCGTTGTGCGGAGCTAGTGACCGTATGACCTCACTCGCTTGCCCAGCCACGGGAAGGCGGCTGCGTCTCAGATGGATCATCCTCGTACGTGTTTGGATGCTGTTCTATGTGGTTGATTGATCAGGATAATGCAATTATCAGCTATTACTATTATCAAACTGTACCGTTATAGCGTATGTTCGACTCCTATGTCTTATCTAGTTCTCTGGGATTCAGTTGCTGTTTCTCCTAGATTCACATCTTCCCGAACAATCATCGTTCCTTGAATATGATGCTTTTCATTGGACAAGTGGGGCTTCCATCATGAATGCATTGGTTTTCATCATGACGCTCGGACAATATCAACTGATTCTGAAGATGATCAACGAGAAGCGGTGTCGTTATTTCTCTCATAAAAGCTGTTGAAAAGGGAGCGTATCGCAGGGCCCACGCCTTGAGGCATGCTCTGGTTTTCGAAGGCGCTCGAATGATGTTTCGAACCATAATGTGAGTCTCCAATTGTTTGATTATGTTGAGTATCGCTTAAAGGGTTCAGAACCTAGTCATATCGCCCTCTCTCTCATTTTGGTGGAAGGTTTCAAGATTGACAATGTGGAACCTACAACAATATCACAAATAGATGCTAGTCTATCGGTCAGTTGGACTGACGAAGGTGGAGAAGAAGGTTTTCCAATCAACCTTTTCCTGGTCCCCCCTGACCAGGAACCATTGGAATCCGAGAAGGGGAATGTAGTCATAGACAAAAACCTTGCGAGGAGTCCCATCCTGGTTCGCTTTCAGAACATTCCATTGCCAGGGTAAGTTATCATAGTCTCCCAAAAGATGGAGTTATATTCAGCCAACTTTTGTCAGACAGCTTTATTTGGTAGCCATCGATAGGCATAAGTAAGATATGTCTCTGTGCATGCAATGCGACCCTCAACTCATTCATCTTTTCTACATGATTCAGCAAAAGACTAGATGGCTATCAGCCGATGCCCATTACAGTTACTCCGGGACCCCCTACTACTACTGCTTCTAGTGGTTCACAAACATCTACGTCAGTCAGTTCCCAGTTGAACAGGTGGGAGCTCAAGTCAAGTTCCTCGTTTATTCATGTGGAAGCTGACACGACTGTAGTAGTTTGACTTTAAGCACTCCGATGACTACAAGCTCTACCGGAACTTTGACATCCTCAACTAACGAGACAAGTTCTGCTGGAAATCCATCGACACTCGGCAATGCTAGCTCCGTCACTTTCTCTGGGGATCCACCAGAAGTCTCTACCACAACACCAACCTCTAGTTTTTCAATATCATCAAACCCCCCTCCTGCGAGCACAAGTCAAAAAGGGAATTCTTCGCCCACAAAAATCTCTACCAGCTCACCAGGATCACAGGAGTCCGCTAGGAATAGCAAGTCAAACACCGGCACCATCGTTGGAAGCGTTATCGGAGGGCTTGTATTCATAGCTTTTTTGGCGCTGATCTTTCTTTACTTTCGCCGACGCCGCTCGAGGAATAGAGTGCACGAAACAGACGAGTTTTTCAAGGAAAAGATGGTGAAGCAGCCGGACGACACGCACTATCCCTTTGCTGCTGCTGCTGCTGCTTACAGTCCTTCACACCGAAGAGAGCCATCCAGGGAAGAGCAGGTACCGGCGCTGAGGAGCTACTCGAGAGAGGGCTCTCCGACTTCGTCTGCACACGAGACGACTATCACAGCTCGATCTGGTGGAGAGGACGAAGTGACTACCCGTGTCCCTTCTCGAACGGATCGGCAAATGGAAATCGAGGAACGAATTCAGCAGTTGGAAGCGCAGCTGATTACTCTATATGATAAATCACGCGTTCCAAGATCACAAGGAAAGAATTCACCGGAGGAAGCACAAATGGGAGAGGTTCGGGGAAAGATTGAGAGGCTTCAGGCTCTGAAGAACTTGGATTGGGCACTGGAGTTGTCGGATGAGCGACCGCCTGACATGATGTAGGATACTTGACTTGGGCTATATTGGGATGCCTTCTATTTATCTTATTGTTAATAATGGACTGTATTATGGGTTTGATTGCAAGTATCTATGTCGACGATATCTACTACTGGGAAGATTGCCTTTAACCTTTACAGCGCCATAACGACCGGAGTAGAAAAGTCGTGGCCGGGATATCGGAGGTAAGTCGCACGTTTCGGACCGGCGAACGGGGCCGGGCCTTGCACGTGAATCAGGACCATATTAGAGGCAGTGCTGATTTCATTCGCCCTTGCAAGCGGTCGTCATAGCTCCCACCCGCTCGCTTAATTACAAGAAGAATTTCTTCTCTCTTTCCTGATTGCTCGGGCTCTATTCCACCTTCTGGGTATCGTATCCAGGTCCAATGCAAATACCCAGAGTTTGAAGGCATTTTCGACTCATTCTTCGGCTCGGGCTGGCGCAGAAATTTCCAAGGTCGTTGATGGCCACCGGACCACTTCTTTTCTGATGACCTTTTCATTTTCTTCTTCTCGTTCCCATGTCGTCCAAGAATATTAGATGACTAATCTGTTCACGAGCTATCCCTGCTCCTGTGCCCAGAGTGACCCGTCATCGCTTTTTCTTTCTCTCTCCTCGATCAGTTTGCCTGCCTCTGCCAGCAGAGTACGGTGCATGAATGCTTTTTAACTTATTGCAAGTCACATCTTTGCTATATCTAGTCCTACTGATCTGATATTTGCACGCAGTATCCTCTCCTTTCTGCTTCCTTTCGTTTTTTCCTTTCAAATAACCGTACCGGATACTGTCGAGGTCGACAATCCTACCACCGTACAGTGGATACGAACCAACGGAGATGGAGACTCGTTCAGGCTGTTGCTGCGTAGGGATAATCAGGATCGAGGGGGCGAAGTGATCGGGACGGTACAGTCAACTTCTCAGTCAACGGGGCAGGTCACTTTCACTGCGAAAGAGGAGACGTGAGTGGCCAAGCTTCTCGTGTGATAGTCTTCATGCTTACGATCATCACAGGCAATATTTAATTGAGATCATCGCGAACCTCGACTCGTAAGGCAACTCGAAAAAACTGGCGTCGCGTCAATGTTGAAGCTTTCCGTACAGAATCGAACCTAAGCGGGTACTTGCCACCAGCAACAAGTTCACCGCTATCCGAGACTCCAGTCCACCACCCTCCACACAATCTTCGTGTGTACCTTTGCGGCCTATTGTTATCGTGCAGATACTCATCTTCGGATAGGACGAGTTCTCCCCCACCTCCACCTCCACCTCCACCTCCACCTCCAACCACAAGTACATCAAAGTCCAGTAGTTCAGCAGGGATTTCAACTGTTTCACCCACGTCGCTCAATACGACCCCACCCGTTACTACAAATAGCCCGTCAACAGGAGGTACCAATGATACAAATAACGGGGGGTAAGTGTGGATCTCTCGACCTCAATGACCTGACCTAATATCGCAACTACAGGGATTCTACTCAAAATAGGCAGGCAACCCAACATCCGTGGTCGATTTGATCATTGAAAGTCTTCCTAGCATTACTTCACCGACAGAGAGAGGTGGCCCCACTGTACCGTAAGTATCAGCGGCAACACCTTCACAGCTCAAGTGCTAATGATCAACAGGGCTCTACCCACCCTTGGGGGTCCAACGTAAGGCGCAAAGGACCTATTATACTCCATCTCTGACTCATTCCCAGTCCTTTTAGTTTTTTCCCAACTCAAACAACTCCGTCAAGTAGTTCTACGGACCCGGGTACCGTGTATGTGGTTCCTTCTAATTAAGGTTGTGTTTCTGACTCTGGCGTTATTAGCACTGCTTCTGTCCCTGTCATCCCGCAAGCCTCGACTGTCACAGTATCAGGAACGTTAGAACCGAGGCCAACTTTGGCAGGTGGGGCGGTTCGATCCTCCAAGACTGGCGTCATTATCGGAGCTGTCTTTGGCGGTGTACTATTCATTCTCCTCGTATTCTCCCTGCTTTTCTCCTATAATCGCTACCAACGACGAAAACGAACGCAGGCCTTCCGCAGGGACCTGATGGTCCGACCTCCTGGCGCCACCCCTTTCAGCTTTGGGCCTGCCGTAACAGAAGAAAAAGTCACAGGCGCTGCCATGTCACCCGAACCAGCCTCGGATCCCCCAACATCATCAGCTAATTCTTCGTACAGCCAAGTATCCGCACCAACCCCTCCATCTCTCCATTCATACACGCCAAGCACACAGAGCGCCGTATCGTCTTCCCCGTCAGTTTTCTATACCGCCGTGCCTAAACCTGCCCAGCCACAGCTGGCACCTGGATTCACGTTCCCCGCAATACGTCCCCCATCCGCGTCTACTAGACCCGAGGCGCCAAAAACGGACAGACAGATAGCTATACAAAACAAGATGGCACAACTCCGTAATCAGCTGGTCGTGCTCCAGGCGCAGAATGCACGTGGCAGCGGTTATAGTTCGGAGTCATCTGTTTCGATGGAGAACAACCCGAGAATGGAGGACATACAGCGTCTTCGGGAGGAGTTGCAGAGACTTGGCGAGATCATGACCTCAGATTGGGCATTGAGACAGACAAACGATATTCCTGCTGGCCTTGCGTAGTTAGTTCCCCGTTCTCCTTTTTCATGCACTCTTTCTCTTCGGTTTCAATAATTAATGTCTGTTGGACAGATGGTTTTCTTCAGTTGCTAGTTAACATGCAATACTGCCGACATTCTTTATGTTGTGTTTTTATCATCCTCTTCTCCACTGTTTCAGCGATGTATCAGATAGGTTGCGTGTACTGACTTTGTTTCTCTCTTCGGTACTACCATGTACGATATTTAGCGCTCGTTATATTTCAGACCCCTTTCAATAGTTTGATTGAGCGTCCGACATGCGAGGACCTTACGGATTAGCGTTTTTTTGACATCGATCAGGAGCGGGCAGGAGAGGTACAGAAGTGAAAACGACGAATAGGGATCAGTGCCTACGTAGGTAAACTCGGGGTAAAACCCGTGCTCTGGAAGTGCCACACATCTAAATAAGTATGCTGTGATGGTCATTCTTTGATAGACCCCAGGCGAGGTTGATGTTCTCGACACTTTGCACATACGCCTAGTCGCTACTCGTTACCCTTTGACCGGGTTGCGGGGAATTTCATCGAGCGGCAGGTAATGATCTACTTTGGTTGCATGCGGCTTCCCGCCTTCTGTCTGAATAAAGAACTATTACAAATACAATAATTTACATGTACTGTACATGGACAAATTAAATATAGAATTACATGTCCGGTGGATTCAAAGACGCTCATGCTGTGACCACAGGAGCCCAAGTCAAGTTCGACGTACCAACGTCGTCAAGAGTGTACGAATCATCTCCCCACAAAAGCTGTCCCAATTCGCCGATTGTCACGTTCTCGAGTGCTTTCATTGCCCTAGGCTCGAATAACCCCATCTCTCTAAACAGGGCGGTCTGTTCAACGGGATCTTTGCCCATGGGATTCCAAGCCATGGATCCTGTGACATTGTTGAGTGAGGTATTTGGTGTGGCAGGCATTTCCGTGGTGGTGTATGACTGCTCTGTCCAGGGTAGTAGCGACAGTTCAGCGGGATGATACAGCTTCGGAGGACGGATTGCACCGGTCAGTTCCATAGCGTGCGACTTGTTAGACTCGGGAGACTCGGAGGTTTGAGCAAAGAGTTGTTGGCTCAAGCATTTTTCGGTGGGTATTCCCTGCGATGGATTTTCGCTGGAGTGATTCGAGTCAAGCTTTGGAGATTGTTAGAGAGTACCACAATGGTCAGGTTGAGATGACCCACGAGCATTCTCTTGACAACTCGCTCAAATGGTTCGTCATTCTCAGGTGAGCCCCTCTTCCGAGGTGATCGTGGGCGAGCTGTCTCTGTGGACACATGAGTCAGTAGTGTACAAGTAAAACGTCATTGCCACTGACGCATCATTCTCTCCAGCAGGGCGACCGCATTATGTGAAACAGCGGAAACATGTTGAGACCTCCTAGATACCTGGGATTAGAGCGATCGAGACGTTGACTAGATGGTTCCTACCTGAATAGATCTAACGCTTCTTGAAGTTCAATCCTGCGCGCTTCTACGGCAGCGGGATCCTCTGTTTTATGATGACAAAGATCGATAAAAAGCACTACCGCCTAGAAACATATTGGTGAAGACATATTAGGATTTAGAGCTATTCAACTTACCGCAGCGAACCCGTAAAACATTACAATCCACCACTTTAGAAACATGGCGCAATTTTCGGGCGTCGACTTGAGATGTTTCAATATTAGCCTCGCTGATTTGATGCATTGATCTCGGGATTTAGCCTGAACGGGTATTAACTCCGAGGTCATGGTAATGAGAGGTAGACTCACGTATGTAGGGTCTGTATAACCTTTGAACAAGAAAGGTCTGTGAAGCCTCATTCTACGATTTTCGCCCATAATTAAAGAGAATAGGTGTTCCATAGGTGTGTTGACTCCATTACTATCGGTCTTGTCGGAGGGAGTGTCTGGCTTATTCTCAAAATATGAGGGTATGGCGTCAACCATGTCGCGTAGACGGGAGTCGATCTCAAGTACGAAGCTGTATCCTCTATTCTTGTTGTCGACAATTTCCCGATACAGTCCAACGAAGCGGAAGCGGATCAGAGAAAATGACATTTCCTAGGTTAAACCATTCTCGTTATGTGCCGGATGAAAAAGGAATGGCCGGTGCTTACTGTGTACTGGGTGGCTGAAGCCTCGGGCAACGAAAGACCGTCTACCAGATTTACGTCGTTAACGTTGGCAGGTAATGCTGTGCGGTTTTGTGTAGGATGAATTGAGTAAGCGCCATGATGGGCGGCGGCGTTAGACCAGTCGTTGAAGATCTGTTGTTGAACTCTATAAGGAGGCAGACGAGGAAGAGTCTAGAATGGGGAGACCCACCAAATTCCACCAGACTCTGCGCGCTGTTTCGCGTTTAATCAAAGAGTTCCAGGAGCAGCCCCAGGACTTGGAATCTGATTCGCTTCCTAATTCTGAGAGTCCGAGATTTTGAGCAATCTGTCGAAAGCATAGTTAGCATCGGAATTGATGTATCACAATTGAAAAGGACCCGGGAAACCCCAGATGTGGAAACTCGAGGGATGTGTAGGTCGGGTTACATATGAACATTTAAGACTAACCTTAATTGCAGAGCCTAACAGCGCCCAGTGAGAGCTGCCGCAGAAGAGTGTGAGAAATGAGACGACAGCAGCATAAAGTATCAGAATACTCACTCTGAGTCGTCCAAGTTCTGTTGGTATGTTCCCATCAATCTGAGCAGGTCATATTTGTAAGCTATTCCAAATTGAAAGAAGTCTGACGACATACATCAGGCACTGAACGCTTTCCAAACTATGTTTGGCGAGGAAGTTGTCGATCCAGAGGCAGGCTTGGGCTGCGCAGTACATCTTTTTTGAAACCAAGGCTGCTTCTTCAACGGTGATGTTAAGGCTGACACACAGTTCGGGCTCGATGAAATGCAGAGAAAGACAAAGCACCATGAACAGGGTCGACAAAAAAGGAAGAGAGATTCGGCTGCAGGCAGATGGATGAAGACCCGCATTAGCCTCGAAGCGAGAAATATTATGGAAGACCTCGTTCGCTTCTGATATAAAAGAGGGGTAATGAAATATCTTGGTGTACCATTCAATTCGGTCGAACTGTGGAAAAGTTATCGTCAGTATGAGATCATTGTAGCACACTGTTTGCCATCAGCAAAATGGACACCTAAATATATTGGAATAAAATGAGTGAAATACATCATAATGGCCAAAATACATTATAATCATTATGGTGTATTTTAATGTAATATAATTGTTGTTCCTTTATTTTAATGGATTAAAATGAAGCAAAATGGTTATAATGTATTCTGGCTATTATAATGTATTTCAGCCATTATAATGCATCAGCCCCACCTGGGGGTCGGGGACAAAAAGAAATAATATTTATTTGTTGCAACCCCCGTGAGTCGAACCCTCGACCTCAAGGTGGATTAGTCAGCAACCTTGGCAGCTGCGGGGTGCTCAAGACCACTGTACCACAGTGCCATATACTTACTACTACACATAGTGCAATATATCCCCTTACTCAAAAGACCTATCTCCACCCCCTTGCTGTTTCTATTGATCAAATCCCCAACCAAAAGCTTCCCTTCACTTTATAGAGTCCTCTCCCTGTCCTCTGGAAGGCATAAAAATGCACTGTTTTGATTGCCTCTGTTACAATCTATTTTACTACATTATAATAACTCTGTCTCATTTTATTGCATTTTAATACACTATAATAATACCATCCTATTTTATTGCATTTTAATGTACTATAATAATACCATCCCATTTTATTGTATTTTAATGGATTATAATAACACCAGTCTCATTTTAATGCATTTTAATGTATTGTAATAGCATTGCTTGATTTTAATCTATTACAATGGACTAAAATCAGCAAAATACATTATAATTTATTATATTTAGGTGTCCATTTTGCTGATGGCTTACATAGAACTGTATGAGGAGTCTGCTGTGTCCCTCCACTGGTAGGGCACTCAGAAGCCGGAGCAGAACGTTGGAGGATGGATCAATAAGAAAAGCCAGAGGGTGACTTTCAGATAGACCAAACGAGGGGTGTGGTATACTAGGTGGATGGAAATTGGAAAAGCCGGCAAATCTGGGCTCCTTGCCAGGTAGTTGAATAGACTCCATCAAAGGCGAATTATTGAGCTCTTCAGTCGCACGGGTGCGGTTCATGCGATGTCCCAGTGCGAAGTCTTCAAGAATCATCGCCAGCCCTTCATTGGACGATATCATCTGGCCTTGGAAAGCATGAGTATCGACAGTAGTCGTCGTTCCTGGAGCTCCAGATATCGGACTCGTTGAAAGAAGTGGGATAGTTTCGTCAACATTATTCCCATTTGACAATTTAAAGACCGTTTTCTCTAGAATGGAAATCCGATGGACGAGGTCATCAAGGGTTTCGACGGTTGTTTTGGTGCTAGAACTTTGGATGAATGAATCCATGCCTGTCTCACTTGGATCGGGGTTTCCTACCTGGCGACGCTGCGATCTACCTCCCGGCAAACGTCACTTTCTCCTCGCAGGATACATGGTGCACATGGGTATTCCCGATTACCTGTAGATGCAAGTACGTCAACAACTCGGGGCATGTCTCGAAAAGAGTGTTTGAATACATTTGATCTTGCGCTTTCGACCTAGCGATTGATTTTAGCCAAGGTTGTTCTAGGGAAATGATAACCATAACACTTACATTGGAAGCAGCTCTGAATGGGACGTGAACACGTTCTGACATCCATGGCGAAATCGAAAGGGACTTGAGTGATTTGGAGTGATAGAATTGGGACCCTTATATATAATACTGAAGCATAGATCGGGGGCGCAATCGATGTAAATCCCCTGATGTATCTGGCGCTTTTCCAAACGGGATCGAACGCAGATGCTTCAAACTTGTCATAAATTAACCCGGACTTGTAACTTAACTTTGAACTCACCCGTATAGTGCGTTTATTGAACACATGTTTCCGTAACCGTGAGTAATCACATCCCGCCCAAGCGGCACGAAGGTTCAAATGGGGTATCGGCACCCATGACAACGAAAGCCCGTAGAAGGTGATGGTTCTTGTTCAGGCCGTGTTCAAGGCGGAAGCTGAATTGATGGCGGCATTTGCCGAACAGTTTTGCTCTAATTTGTCTGAATCCTCGGATGTTCGATTATCGAGATTCTCGACGGGGTCTGTCACTATAGACAGGTCGAACGCTCAGGGACTGGATGTCGATCTGTGTCGCGTTCAAATGTTCCCTTGGACCTCGGGAACAGGGCTCGCCATCACCCGCTACTGATGAGAATGTTTGGGACTACGGAGATCAGTTGGGGCTAGGCTAACCTTATCTTTCGCTCATATTCATCAGAGCTTCGGTCATCTGAGCCCATCTTCTTGGTCAGCATTCCTACGGATTACGCATCTCGAGAATCGTCAGCACTTCTCAGTAGCCGTACCATCACGTCAATCCACATGTATTATGAGGCACAGTCTCAATATCCCACGGCTTCAGCTCTATAGCCATGATATCAACCTTCACCTTCCATGATCATCAACGTTTCCCAGATTCAAGGGCCCCCTCGTTCGACGATTCTACACTTAATCGAGTGCTTTAAAGACGATTTGGATCAAGAATGGCCCACAGGTATGAGCGAGATATGTACTCTCATTTTTCCGGGGGAGTCAACTGCAGAAATCCAGCTAGCAATGACGTATCAGAGTTCTTGATATTGATGAATGTCAGGAATACGTCTACGGCTCAAATTTTGTTGATGATGGTAGCCCACAGCTCGTTCTCAAAAACAGCCATGATGGCAATGTTACGTTCCCGTTCTGACTTTCCCCCATCTTTATCGTTCTTTTGAATCTAAATACGTTCTTTTACATGCTCATTCCTTTGTTGTGAGCAGAGAACTACCTGCGCCAGCGGTTTGACTGACAGTTTCCGGCACAGGATATTCTCTACTTCAATTCCGAGATGCAGGTCCATCGCTTGGGGAAAATTGGACAATTCTAGCAAGTTTTCCTTATCCATTCCGCCTGAAGGAACAGTCAACGTGCCAGCTACTGCGGTCTGGAATGGATTAGCTGTACCTGCAACATATATTGTATCGCTGGTACAAGAACATCCCCCGGATTCGAATTCAGCAAGCCAATTTCTCGTGCCTGTGAGTCCGGGTCAAACACATGGAACATTTACATTCGTTGCAACGCAAACTGGGTATGGTCATTCAGCTCGAGTAGAATCACTACAATAACATCCAGCCTAGGACCTATCATCTCGAGATCCCTCTTCTGTGAGTCCCACTGTTGTGTCCAGGAGGTACAGAAGGAGAAATTCTTTCAGATTCGGTAAAACATATACGCCGGATGGGCGGATAACTATGTCTACAACAAGGTATTTGACTAATCCCTCGTCTTCCCTGAGATTTGACTGAGCCAAGCCAGCCCAAGCGTATCGGCTACTACTCCAACAACGATCCCATCGGATAACTTTGCAACCTCTACAACCGTACCAACGACAGCTATGATCGGAAGGACGGCAGGTGAACAGTTGTCCGTTGGAACTGGGACACCTAGCCTGTTGTGAGCTACATTTCTCCGGTTATCTGTCGGTACGGGACGCTAACTGTACTCGGTAGATTCAACAGCAGCAGGTTCGGCTCGCGATTATGCAGAATCTAGTCTTTGATCGCTCATATCTTTATTTTAGTGTTCTACCCGTTCGTGACAAGTCGAGCACGGCTACGACGCCGACCATGTCCTCTTTTTACACACCCACCACAATCTTCACTTCTAGTTCAAGTTCAACCAATGCAGTCGAATCCTCACCAAATACTCCTGCCATCAGTCCCCAATCAGCCACGCGGTGGAGTGTTATTGGTGCTGTTTTAGGGACACTTTTGGGCGTCCTTGCCTTACTCGCCTTGATCTTATTATATCTCAGATACCGTCAAAGGAAGCGCGATGGTGCTCCTTCCGGTAGTATCTTCGACAAGGAAAAATGGATCTTCAGTCCCTCACCGCGCTATAATTTTGGAGAAAAATCACATACAAGGGTATCTCATCCATCTGAATTGGATGATATCTCTCTCGCACCATCGGATTCAGTCTCGCAGTTATGGAGGAAGGGTAGCCTGTCCGAAAAACACCGGCCACTACGTCCCTCTACAGACCTCACGGTTATTTCGGAGAAGGTTGAAGGGAACAATGTCGGGGCAGGTGATGCGGGTGAGGTAACAAGACGATAAGTAATGCGAGTTTACTAATACTGAGATCACGTACTGATCATGTTGGATTTAAAGTTGTGCGGGTAGCAAGTGGGTAGAAGCACGGAATTTGAATTCATTGTACCTCATTGTACCTGAGTTGTTATTCTGATTCTTCTGTAATTGAAATTCTATCATTCGAGCTCGCCCGCGGAGGCCCTTGTACAGACGCCTATTGCATAATCGGCATTCCGCGATCATCAAAGGGAACACCACGTGTAACCTCGTGTGTAACGTTTACTTTCTACCACCACATCCTACGATATACAGCATTCTATGTCTTTTATACGATCGACTTCCTTCCTGGAGAAAAGACAACTCATCGATCTTGGTTGCGCCAAGATAATTGCAGGGTGGCATAACGAGACCAGTGGATATCAGAACAGCTCTTTATATTTTGGTGAACATCTGGACTCATCTTGCGGGCGGAATCATCAGCGGTCTGGTTTTGCTCCAATTACCCCGAGATCTCCCGGACAGTATCGAATTTCTTTCTTTTTAGGATACGCCGTCTGCTCCACACGCTCAGCTGTTGTCCACGCACATTTATACCACTCGAAGGAGCTACATGATCCATAGTTGTCGGAACAACGGTTCATTTGTCTGACCCAAATGTTTTTCAAGATGGTGCGTTGGGCGAATCGAGTTGATTACTTTGGTGAGAATGTCGTTGATGCTGGTTATCATACGCTTCCTCATGGAGATTCTCTAGGCATACCTCTCCTCGGAACCGTCAACTACTTTCCGACACTTCACTACGCATTTGCTTTGCGATCGTCAATACAGGAATTTTTACATTGCGTTGATATCGTTTTCAGAGACAGGTGAGTCTAGAGAACGGGTATGAGCGCCCTATTGCTATAGTGATTCCTCACTTCAGTCGGCATACATTCCGTGGCGCTCAAGGTACGCACGCATTCCCGGAATATCGAAGGATGCGAACATATACCTTTTTCTACCTGGGCTTCGTGGCTATTCTCCCATTCGCCCACGCGATTTTTCCGTAACGGAGTAAGCCAACATTAAGTGACTGCTGATCCCTTGCGCTGATTCGTTCTAGTTCAACCACGTTTCGGAATCAGCATCCCTGCGATGGCCACCCGCGGAGGCTCTTGCCTACATTGCCGGTGCTTTGATGTAGTACGTACGTCTTCCACTGAACACGCTAACTTGATGTGTCGCATTGATTCATTTAGTGCAGAGCGGTGCCCAGAGTTCCTAGCCCCTGGCTATTTCGACTGCTTTGTCCGTGCTCCCCTTCAATGATCGATTTTGGTTGGTTTATCGCATCGGATCTTTCACATTTGCAGCCTTATAGCCGTGATGGCACATTACTTGTCGCTTTTCGGAAGTTATCAATACTGGCATGTTGTGCGAGGCGGTGTGTGCTCAGTGGCTTCGCAAGTTTGATGTGGAGGCGAATGCTGTCAACTTTGATCGATCTGTTCCGCAGTGCCTGTCTGTATGTGACTTACTCTTCGTCTTCGTGGCCTTTTTGTTTTCACTGATTGTGCCGTCTGAAGGTGGAGAAATCAGGCAGCGATCATCATCTGACGCAATCCTTATGGTGTGGAAATCGTGGGGGAGTGAATCAGTAAATGACATCTGTCACCCGTCTTCCCTTGACGGGTTCGTTTGGTGCATTATGCTGCTTCATATGATCCGAATAAGCCTCATGTGCGCTCTCCTTCCGAAAGATCTTCCTCCCATCCTCTTTGAACGCCACTGTCAGACGACAAAGCGACAAGTCTCCCCCCGCGGAGATTCAATTCCAAGTGCACGTCCCCAGTTGCTTCTACATTTTGAGGTCTCTAATACTCCGCCGATCCTTGGCAGGAACTGGAAAACCTATGTTGAACATGTGTCGTTCAGTAAGTACTCGTATCGCATAAACATCTCACTCACCCCATATTTCCTTTTTGGCAGAAATTTCATCTTATGACATTCGACATGGAGTCGGGCCCACTCATCATTATTCTCGTTTTGGAGCGACCCTTTTGAGGGTTCCGATGTGAGTAATCGCAGTGTCTGTCTCAGCCTCATAAAACAAGGGGTATGCTATTAGCTCCGTCGTAAAAGCCAGGAAGCTATCCTTGTACAGGTGCAAATGTATCACCGATTCCTGATTGCAATAGTTCAACTCGTTGTCAGCCATATGTCTTCGTTCTTTTGGGTGAAGCACCGCTTCTGACTTTTGTGTAGTACTCCTCATTCTGGAAGCGTACGCTCTTTACGGGAAAAATTGGTTAGTATTGGTTACTTTGGGGTTTATGGCGGTGGGAATGGTTGCGAACGGCTTCGTGAATAACTTTTCTCTGTGTTCCATTGCAATAATCGGTTCAATCGGGCTCAATGGTCGTTTGTATCGAGTTCTAGGTCACCCAACCCAGTCCCATCGGTACAGTAAGTCCGGCTCATGCTAATAGCCGGCACTACATTACTAAAGGGGAATTTGTAAGTTGATTTCTTTGCATCAGGCGCCGCGCATTGACCGTCATATAAAGGTATTATTGCGCTTTGGTTGGGAGTGATCGTATTAGATGTGACGTGCATCAAGTCGAGACTACCTCAATTTGGCCCCAGTAGTTTGTGAAGCGTAACCATGAGAGAGAGTTGTTGGGTTTAGAATGGAGATGAACTTGGGTATGTGCTGTAGTGTCGTTTGACTACATCACTAACATCTACAAAGGATAATAACTTTTGCGAGTGTCCCCAACATCGTTGTGTTGACGGTGAGAGCCTTCTGCTATTCGTTCGAGGTCTCATTTGACTGATAAATTCAACTCTCGCTCATGTGGACCGGGATTTTCTGATTTACAGTACTCTTACGAGATTGATCAGGAGTACATGAAATCCTTTACACCAATTTCAGTAACATGTAAACTTCCTTTTCTAAAGACCGTGGGTGTAGTTCACCGATTCGAAAATGCCGCCAGTGTCATGATGTCCCATCTGATGCTTGATCTACGAGATAGATCCATTGCTCGCTTGACATTCCATGATCGTGGTCCCATCATCCATGGTATTTGCTGTGAATGCGAATGCAAGTACGCTTACACTGCCTGACGAGAACACTAACTTCATTGCCTTGTAGTAGATACGCCGTCGCTATGATACCGTCACGGCTATGTCGCTTGAGTATGTAGTGTAATGAAATCGGAGTTTGCTCGGAATGATATGGAAGGTCATAGAAGGCCGTGGAAAGGGCTTTGGTCTAGAATGTTCGAACAGACGTACACAGCGTTTTACCATCACTATCGTTTTTGCGTCTTGTTCGCCGCCTCCTCTTCCCCTCGCCTCACTAGCGAGATCAGCGAGTATAGGCATCAGAATACAGTCATGTGGTCCTCATCTTCAACAGGTTACACTTCATCAACTATCTCAAACGATGGTGTTCGCGCAGTGCATCCTGATCATGATCATCTTGAATGGAAGCTATATCTAGAGCAGCTCTTGGATCGAGGTGCGTTTCATTGATGCTATTTTGCTCGCTTTACCCTTGCTCTCGGACATGCTAGACATGTTTCCGTTCCACCAGCGTGCATTCGGTTCACGCTCATTACGCTCATTTTTATCTATTCCACTGCAAGTTTCTGTGTTCCGTTCTTCGCAAAACCCCAATATTCAAATGTACTAATCATCGTCTCACCACACAGCATTTTCTTCGCGGGTTTTCCTTTGCCAGGTAGCGAGGCAGTCCAGATCAGTTCTTCCTTTAGCTCTACGCAATCCTGCCA
The DNA here is from genome assembly GCA_001466705.2 of Moniliophthora roreri. Classification (NCBI taxonomy): domain Eukaryota; kingdom Fungi; phylum Basidiomycota; class Agaricomycetes; order Agaricales; family Marasmiaceae; genus Moniliophthora; species Moniliophthora roreri. Next base: position 3,845 of record LATX02000040.1, on the reverse strand, counting down.
ACCTGCAAAGCTTTCATGGACACGAGAACACGGAGACCCACCGTCTTTTGGAATTCTTGTAATTAACGCGAACGACCAGAGTGAATTTGGGCAGGCGATACCTATACCGCAGGGCGATTCGAGTGGGGAAATTGAGGTACAGTTTCCAAAGGCCGGGTGAGTAGCGTTTTCATTTAGACGTGCGCATCTTGCTGAGATGCGAGATCTTCAGGCAATTTTTGGTGAAGGGAGTCTTGTACGCTCGGCATCCATGAGCTAGTTCTCTGCGCTGATATCTTAACAGCCTCCCCGTCGAACAACGACCAGAACAGATATCACCTGGTCATCAAATCAGTGTTACAGGCAGCGATACTTGTGGCTTTGCCGGTAGCATAGTCCAATCCGCCGTTCAACCCACCGTTTCCCCCACCGTTCAACCCACCGTTCAACCCACCACCGTTTCCCCCACCGTTCGACCCACCGTCCGGCCCACCATCAATAACCCTTCGGCATCAACGTTGTAAGGTTGAAATTGCTCATGAACGATCAACTTCCTAAACTACTTCACGCATAGAATCATCACGAGAGTTAATACCGTAAGCCCCTTACCCAACAACTCCGCAAGTTCTACCACCGACGTCCCACCCACGGATACCACTTCCACGTAGGGATCGTTTGTAATTTCTGGGACTTGTCTAATGATCCTATTAGTTCACGTATCGCACCTCCGGGTAGCCCGCCCATCTCAAACTTGCCCGCAACCGGAGATCACAATACCTCATCCTCTACAGGTGATGGGGGTTCGAGCACCCCGGACGCAAAGTATGCATTTCTCAATTCTAGCTTCGATGGCTGGCCATATTCTGGTTCTAGCACGGCATCCCCGATCCCACCCACAATGTCCTCAACTTCTCCGGGAAATGGACCATCCAAGTACGGCCTTTTGCAGTGTTTTCGACCGATACGTTACTAAAGACGTCCATCCCATTTAGCACGACACCTTCACCACCTTTCATACCTTCAACTTTTTCTACGTCTCCAGCTTCTGCTTCCCCTCTGTGAGTCCACAATTATTCACTGTAATCCCTTTAAAACTGAAATAGTTTCTTAACAGTACTACAACGACGTCTACTTGGAGCCACTCCGACGCTCGATCCCGTCTCAACGAGAGAAATGGCATCATTTTGGGTATTATTGGCGGAATATTCCTCGTTATTCTCCTGCTCATGATCTACTGCCGACGACAACGCCTCGCAAGAAGGAGAAAGATAGAAGATTGGAGAGAACGCCTGTTTGGTGAAAATCGGGAACCGCTTCCTGTACGAAGAAGGCCTTCGTGGCGGCTCCTGAACTTGAAACGGCAGTTTCCTGGAGGCAGGGAAGATAGATCGTCTGGAAGTACAAATAGCAACGGGCATTGGATTGTGGACTCTAGGCCAGTATCAGTTATCAGACCCGAGGTTATGAGGATGTAACGCGACAGTTCCCCTTAGTGCTTCGAGCGGCCTGTGTGTAATGGGTGTCCCAAGTAGTTCTATATCTGTAAATTTCATTGTAGTGTATTACTTCCTAATACTAATGTTACTCAAGACACTGTACACCTTTAGTCTACCGTGGACGCTTGTCGATCAAGACTCGACCGGCGTCACTATACCGGCGTTCTGTTTCTCTTCCTCTTGGTTTAGAAAACACCGTTCTCATTTCTGGAGGAACCGTGTGGTATTGATTGCCATCCGGCGGCGGAGGCATCGAAGGCCGATTAAGCACCCGACGTCGATAGACGATCCATCCAAAAAGCATTCCCATTGCGAGCAGCGCTGTGATCCCTACTATGATACCAGCAATCTGTCCGCCCTGGAGTGCAAGCGACTGTTTTTGCGCTGGAGGGGTAGCGAGCGGCGACAGGGAGACACTGGATGACGAGGTTGTTGAGTAGGGTGTCACAGACGGCAATGCCAGATGAGATGAAGTGTATGCAGACGAAGTTGGGGTCGGTTCTATAGTACAGTTGAAGAATGCGGAGTCTTCTGACAATATAAAGCCCCTCGACCATGCGCTGGGGAAGTGAATTATGAGTTTGGCGATCAATTGAAGGTACTGAATGACACGCACAAGAACCTTGGGGAGAAACCATTTCTTTAAGCGCAAACCTGCTAATAGCAAACCATGGTTACATACCAGCTGCCATCATCCCAGAATACACGATCGTACAAAGCATCCAAGATACGGAGTCCAGAGTCACATACGGCGTTTTGGATGAAGGTAGGCAGTCTATATAATGCGGTTTCAGTTAAGTCAGGTCTTAGTGCCAGATGCCATAAACATACGACCGGGGAAATTGAGGTGAACAATTGTCGAGATATCTTTGATATGTCCCGGCAGCTAGTTGCAGAATGAGTTTAAAAATGGGAATCCAAACATGAGATTCTTACGAGCATCAAATCCTATTTTCATACTTCCTGCTCCATACTGACATCTGCTACGCGTGAATTTTTCAGTCTTCTCTCAAAAGTCAGGTGCAACATACGTCGTGCAAAGCATACCAAGCGAGAAGGCGATACTATTGCAACAGCAGTCCCCTACATCCCACGAATGTTAGTGATGTGAAGATAAAAGGAGAAGGAGACTTGCTCCTTTCAAGGGTGCAAACATCAGGAGGAAGCTGTCTATCCAACCGATCAACGTGGTCTGTCTGAATGAGTGAGAGAAGAGCTTGAGGCCTTGGATGACCTACATGATAGAGTACATATCTGATTTAAACGTCCGTACGTTTGGCCTATATTGTAGGTGAGTCGGATGGCTAGAGAAGAGTCTGCTACTTACTTACATGGTGTTTCGCCTACAAGACCCATGTACCAATCTAAGCCATCGTCCTGGCACGCGTCATTCCATGTTTTAACCATGAACTGCAGTGATAAAGGAGAGCGGTCAAGAAGCGGCTCAATATGATGGACAGACTATATCAATAGCTCTGTCTGACGTTAGCAACGCAGGACACGGTAGCAATTGGATCAACATAAGTATCAGATCGAAGGGAAGAACGGAGCTGGGCTGGGAAATTCGTTGCATGTGGTACAAGAAGATCATGATGTTTGTGCGAGAAAGCAAGTGATATTGACTCGTATGTCGCTACTCTACTGATAATCATTTTACACAGATTCGGACCCGCGTACATGTTCTGTATACACTCAATATAGAAATGGCCCTGATGCATAAGAAAGCCTCTCCTGTTCCTCGTTCTTTCTTACTGTTTGACTAGTGCCAAGTGAAAAGGTCGTGTATCCGTCAGCATCCTGTGAGTAAGAGACTTTTCTGCACGTTCTTCTATCAGTGACTATGGCTCAGCTATACGTTTTTAAACGTAAGATCTGGGTCGAAACGATTGATTTCCGCCACAACCACCACTCAACAATGACTAGTATGAGGAAGGCCGTGAGACCGACGGTGATACCTCGATTTGACCATTACAGTGACTAATGTGCTGGGACGTTGATCGTGATGCTGATGTTTCTGGGTGCAGACTCGAGTCCTAAGAAGTCGGTCAGGGCAGGTTTGATGAAGGCGATGTTGGAGCACACTGGAAGAGTGACAAATTGCTCCACATAGTGTACTCCATTGTCTAAGCACCAAGACAGTTCAGTTTCCAGACAATTGAGACATAAATAGAGTATGCACTTTGATACTCCAAATTAGTTTATGAAGCCAAGAGAACACAAGTAGTCACGCACCAGTCATTGTTATACCACCATATTCAAAACCATGAAGCAGCTTGGTATCTTGTTGGAAGACAGATATTTTTATTGTGGGTTAGGGGTTAGGGGTTAGGGGTTAGGGGTTAGGGGTTAGGGGTTAGGGGTTAGGGGTTA
>LATX02000039.1:0-38744 GCA_001466705.2 Moniliophthora roreri | reverse complement strand
AAGAATGGTGCCGTGATTATGGGGTGGAAAACGAGGTGTTGAATTGGATGGTAATTCGCGGGTTCAAGGAAAGCCGCGATCTCCGATATCTCTTTGTGCCCAGGGTTCCCCTTGGTTACTTTATGTCGTTGCGCAAGGCCGTAAACTCATGGCTGTCCCGCCCCGTGAAGCTCAATCACACAACTTTTGATTGTGGAGCAACGTTTCCGAACCTGGACGTGAAAGCCGTCTTCCATCGAAGTTACGAGGCGAGGGGACTGGAGGAGTTACAGGAGAGCAGGATCCATAATGTGATGCAACTCCGGTATCTTAGCCAGGACCATTTTGGGGCAGTGGGATGGACAACGTATTCACTAACCCGTGTAACGTCGGCATCAATGTGTGGATTTAAGAACCATAGTATGTCGGACCACTAGCATTTGCAACAAGTTTTATCATTCTGGAGGTCCTCTCGCTACCGTGATTTGTATGTATCTCTACGAAACTAATACTAGATTGTATATCTCCACGATCAGACCAGCCCAAACTCTTGTTACATCGTGCTACGAGGCATTAGACGGTACTGCCAAAATGGGGAACAAGTAATCCTTCACCACCTCTCGGAGTCGGTCAGCTAGGAGGGGCGTCCACTTAATGCCTCCACTGACTGGCAAGGTGAAATCATCATTGCTGAGCCACTCAAGGGCCCGCAGCTTCGTGACACCGTTGGCCCAAAAAAACTCTCGCAAATCGGCGTCATCTCCGTCAATTCCTCCAAGTACTCCCACTTCCACGTCATTAAAACGAGTCCCTGGGATAAAGAATGGATTCTCTAACTTCAAACCACCATCCATGCAGGCTGAGACAGCCCTGCGGAGCTCCAAAACGTGTTTGAGGGCACGAGAAAGTCACCTCTGAGAAACGGCCATGAGGTTCAATGACGCCAGCCCTCCCGGAGACCGAACAAACCACTGCTGGAGCGAGCATTGGATCTCCAAATACAGCTGGAACTCTTTGACCCATTCCTCCATCGTATAGCGATCATCTATATTGTGAGGTAGAATGAGATCAGGATGACCTCTGTCGAATAGGGCTGTGAACCGTCGCCGTACAGACGGGTGATACGGTAACGGCTTTACGGTTACGGGTACCGTACCGTCGCAATAATTTTGGCACCTTTGTACGGTACGGTGTCGAGGGTGAAGGAGACCGTAAAGTGCCGTACCGTGGACGGCCGGGACGGCCGTATATACGGGGTAGTGCATTCCCACGATCCCTGACGCGTCATTCCTCGTTCTGGTCAGCCTTTTCGTTGCGTGTCTTCCGGTCCTGGACCCTCTGCAAAGCCCCGTTCATGGGAAGGGTGCAAGTGATCTATGCTTGGAGATAATTTGAGAGACTCTCAACTCTGAAAGGTGCATATCTCATCCTTAGTCTATCTTGACATGCTGCACAAGGGGGTGGCAAGACCTTAATTAGTGTACGAGGTCGAAAAATTTTTTAAGGCTGAGAGGGGGTAGTACCACCCCCCCCTTCCTGCCTTAATGGGTATGCTATTCCCATGAATTTCCAAAAAGGGAAATGTCAGCATCACTGCTCGCAGTGGTTAGAGTCTTCTTGTGAGAGATGACCATGACTCTCACCTGAATTCCTGCTATCCTTTGCCAAAATGTGCTTCAAACCCTTCTCATCAACCCAGCCATGACATCAGCAACAAAGCAGCTGTAGTTTACGAGGATTTGTCTTCTTCTGCCAATTTTTCCTATGGAAGGTATAGATGGGTGGGAAAGTTGTGGTCTGATAGATCTTGATAGATCATTTTGTTTGGTTCGTTCCGCCACTTGTTCTCATCATCTGTTAGCCCAGAAAGTTACAACGCCAGAAAATGGACTTGTACTTGCCATCTGACCCTGATGGCCCACATGGCAAGTTGTTAATCGACCTCATGTTGCCTTGAGGTATTGGAACAGTCTCCAGACACTCAAAACAGCATATTCTACACCATAATACAATACCTTAGAGGATCTAGAGCCTGTTGGAAGCCTATTTCAGGTGAGGTCCAAAAATTTTTTAACAAAGTTCAGACCCCCCCCCCCTTCTTAGACCAGTAATTCTGATCCTGCCATCCCCTTGATGCTGCATACACTATATGTACTAACTACGAAGCCTTCTTCAGGCCAAAGTTCATGCATTCTCATGTGAACTTCCGACCATGGGATCCATGCTACTTAATATCACATGGAGTATATGTCTCAAAGGACACTCAAAATTGATCTTATCCACTGATATGCATAACTTTTACCTTTTATTTCACATGCAAATAGAGAATATTTTGCACTTTTATGGTTGACAATGACATAAACAAGGGAATTGAGAACTAGTGTGAGCCCTGAGCAGCTAGTCAAAGCAAGTAGTAGAGAAAGATATAAAATATTAGCAGAGTAATAGTTGATGGCAGGCCATACAAGGGTACCCGACCACTGCTAGTATGCAAATAAATAGTGAATCTGAACACAGAGGAGCATTCCGAAACTTGTAGGGAAATATACCACATCACACCTCTCTATTGAAAGCATACCAAAGGGAATATTTTAACTTTTAACAATATTTTCAATCTATACCCAACTTGAAGGAAGGATAAAAGCCTTCAATGATACATCAACGAGAATATTACTGAGAAATGGATATAAAACAGGGAATGAACACAGAGAATGACAAATTATTGGCGAGGGATACTCAAGATACTGATAATTATATTATATGAAATAGAAAATAGATGATTGGTTACCAGAAAGGTACAGAAAAGGAAAAGACAAAGCTGTAATGACAAGAGATAACACGGCTGAGCTTATGCATACACTTTAGAGGAGCAAATAGAAGCATATTATGTGTCCATAGGGCAGATGATAGGAAACAGAGAAGGAAGGAACCATGCAGAGCAGCATGGAAGTATAATATTTTCAAACAGAGTTGGAAGGAGAGCTGTTTGATAGAGAAAATTGCAGATGATTAGTGTCAGAAGACTGCACAATTGTCAAAGAAAAAGAATAAAAGAGATTATAGCTATGAAGCCTGACTACAATCAGACACTGTGACAGAGAAATTACCAAACACAGCTCAGTTTATACAATATTTATCATCCGACTCAGTTTTATATGTATTTGTGACAGATATATTAGATTATTTATGTTGTAGGGTATATAAGGGGACATGTTTTGTAGGTGGACGGCAGAAGAGATACTGCCCACTGATTACCAGAGTGTATGATGTTGTTGTTCAGGTAGAAGAGCTACTGGCAATCAGTATTTTTCAACCACTTTGGGCCCTAGCTTATTTAGTTGTGCAAGAGGCACAGGCTAGTTGAGACCTGAGATTGTAACCCAAACCAGAGATATAAATAAAAGCTAGGAAGAGCTTAGTTTTTAATGCAAGAGGCATGTTTTCCAATAAGAGAAGCATTGTATCAGTCTACTAAGAGGGTAGCTGACATGCATCAGTATAGTCTGGTGTTTCGATGTGAATCAGAGAGGGTTTCAGGCTAGCAGTGTCTAGAAGATTTGTCCTCTTGAGAATCATTGCAGAACATAGCTAAGAGGGTTATATTCAGGTACAAGAGGTACTTTTGTTCTTACTTAGAAGAAGTTTATTCTTTGGGCAGTTTTCTGGTCGAAATCTATACCAGTATTTGCTTTTGAAGTGATTAATAAAACCATAAAACCAATAAATATTATACAAATGAACACCCATTTTCGATCTGAAAAGTTATTTTGAAGGCAATCATCTCTGAACTACCAAGCAAGACATTGAGAATTATTCTTGACATTGCGGTAACAGTGAACCATGCCAAACCAACTTGCAAAACAAAAACTGAGAATCAAGAACTTATATATATACCTTTTTCGGGGGTATTTTGGCACCACAGGCCTCATGTTTTCATAGTAGAGGCATAGGTTTTTGAGCATCTTCACTGCAAGCAAACCACATACATTTGCTATCACCCCCTCCAACTAAATCACTACCATGTACAAACACTAGGCACACTGAGCTTATGCCAAATAATATTATTTTTTCCACCATACACACCACATCACTGTATATGGCTGTCTGTACTACTGTCCCATACTATCAAAGGTTCAGACTAACTATGATACAGTATAGGAACAGTCTGCTGAACACTATCAAATTACCATCAAGTTGACAGCTGTTACTGTATATGGTAACAGCTTACAGCTCTACTGTCGAATGGGATCATATATAGGATATCAGACGAAATCATATCAAATTACTAAATATACAACTCACCTTGTGTCACAAACATAGATTTCCACTTTTCAAGCATTTCTTGTGCAACATTTTGACTGGCAATTCTTATGGTTTGAGAGCAATCCATGTAGGAACAATTTAATTCACTCTTGCTTTGCAACCCCAACATGTTATAATGTGTACCCTGACAATTGCATGTCATCACCACATCAGAGTACCTTTATCATTCTCCCTCTCCTTCATGTACCATGTNATTTTTCAACCACTTTGGGCCCTAGCTTATTTAGTTGTGCAAGAGGCACAGGCTAGTTGAGACCTGAGATTGTAACCCAAACCAGAGATATAAATAAAAGCTAGGAAGAGCTTAGTTTTTAATGCAAGAGGCATGTTTTCCAATAAGAGAAGCATTGTATCAGTCTACTAAGAGGGTAGCTGACATGCATCAGTATAGTCTGGTGTTTCGATGTGAATCAGAGAGGGTTTCAGGCTAGCAGTGTCTAGAAGATTTGTCCTCTTGAGAATCATTGCAGAACATAGCTAAGAGGGTTATATTCAGGTACAAGAGGTACTTTTGTTCTTACTTAGAAGAAGTTTATTCTTTGGGCAGTTTTCTGGTCGAAATCTATACCAGTATTTGCTTTTGAAGTGATTAATAAAACCATAAAACCAATAAATATTATACAAATGAACACCCATTTTCGATCTGAAAAGTTATTTTGAAGGCAATCATCTCTGAACTACCAAGCAAGACATTGAGAATTATTCTTGACATTGCGGTAACAGTGAACCATGCCAAACCAACTTGCAAAACAAAAACTGAGAATCAAGAACTTATATATATACCTTTTTCGGGGGTATTTTGGCACCACAGGCCTCATGTTTTCATAGTAGAGGCATAGGTTTTTGAGCATCTTCACTGCAAGCAAACCACATACATTTGCTATCACCCCCTCCAACTAAATCACTACCATGTACAAACACTAGGCACACTGAGCTTATGCCAAATAATATTATTTTTTCCACCATACACACCACATCACTGTATATGGCTGTCTGTACTACTGTCCCATACTATCAAAGGTTCAGACTAACTATGATACAGTATAGGAACAGTCTGCTGAACACTATCAAATTACCATCAAGTTGACAGCTGTTACTGTATATGGTAACAGCTTACAGCTCTACTGTCGAATGGGATCATATATAGGATATCAGACGAAATCATATCAAATTACTAAATATACAACTCACCTTGTGTCACAAACATAGATTTCCACTTTTCAAGCATTTCTTGTGCAACATTTTGACTGGCAATTCTTATGGTTTGAGAGCAATCCATGTAGGAACAATTTAATTCACTCTTGCTTTGCAACCCCAACATGTTATAATGTGTACCCTGACAATTGCATGTCATCACCACATCAGAGTACCTTTATCATTCTCCCTCTCCTTCATGTACCATGTCATCCCATTTCTTTACTAGTCTGTTTGCCATTCTCTAGTATGCTACTAAATTATCATTTCGCCTCCATAGTCTCACTGCTCTTCACTCATAGGCACATACATTTATTATTAGGCTGAGCCTAAACTAATCATCATTCTGCATCAGCTTCCTCCCAGGATACCTGCTTTTTGTATCAAATTATACTTCCCCAGTGCCTTGCACATTTATCATTTTCCTGCTTTCTGTCGATCTGCCTAGGTGTGTATGTTTATTATCAGGCTGAGCCCGAACTAATTATCATTCTGCATCAGCTTCCTCCTGGAATACCTGCTTCTGGTATCAAATTATACTTCTCCAGTGCCTTGCACATTTATCATTTTTCTACTTTCTGTCGATCTGGTTCCCTAGGTGTGTATGTTTATTATCAGGCTGAGCCTGAGCTAATTATCATTCTGTGTCAGCTTCCTCCCAGAATACCTGCTTCTTGTATCAAATTATACTTCCCCAGTGCCTTGCACATTTATCATTTTCCCGCCTTCTGTCAATCTGGTTCCCTAGGTGCATATGTTTATTATCAGGCTGAGCCTGAACTAATTATCATTCTGCATCAGCTTCCTCCTGGGATACCTGCTTCTCATATCAAATTATACTTCCCCAGTGCCTTGCACATTTATCATTTTCCCGCCTTCTGTTGATCTGGTTCCCTAGGTGCATACATTTATCATCTGGTCGGGCTCAAACTAATTATCATCCTTCCTCAGGTTGTTCATCCTGTGTTGAAATACCCACCCTCAGTGCCTTGCCAGATCATAATTTGAGCTTTTTAGTCAATTTCTGGTTTCTTGGTGCATACACTACATACAAGGTATTCTTTTCATGCTATTAATACAAAGGAAATACACTCAGAATACTGCTATATATTCACTTTCAGACAACATTCAGAAAATTCTATTAGTTTCAAGCTATTATCACACATTGAAAACAGCAAGCATATTCTGTATTTTAATTTCCAGAAAAGTCTGTGTTTTTTAATAATTTTATAACAATGAAATTATAAAATTATCTTTTACTTTTCTAAATACAAATATACTAGATTTTCTGCCTTACAAAATAGTGAGAAAACATTCAAAAAATGAATATGAAATTTTGAATTTGATATCAAGAAAAACAGGTTAAATACAAGAGGAAAATTATATGAAAACTATCTAAAAACTGCTATAAGATATAGTGTTTCCATATGATTTTCCTACTATTTTCCTAGTGTTTTCCAGGTGTTTTCTCTGACTTTCCTACAATAGAAGATTTGAAATTTTTATCTTATCTTATCAGCATTTTCTGAGCATTTTCAACCAGAGAAAATATAATATTTTCTCAGCATGGAAATCATTCTAATATATTGTATTGTCTATTAATTCTCAGCATTTGAAGATTCTATATCTTTTGTTGTTGAAAACTTAGCATCCTCCAGACATATTCTTGTTAAGGGGACACAATTAAAATTTAGAATTTATAAATGCTTTTTTAAAAATCTTCATTGCAAGAAGATAGAAATGGATGACCACAAAAACCTATGTGTGCATGCATACAATATACTCTTAGGAAAGAATTTTATGCAAACAGAATTGGCAGAACTGTACCTGCAAGTGGCAAGTACAATGCCAGAAGTTCGTAAGCACATAGAAAAGAACATTGATACTTTCATGAGCACTTGCGTTATAAAATATGATGATAGGGATGCACAATGCCTACTACAACAAGCAAATAGCATATTGGCAAATCATTCTGTATATACAGGAATTAGAAAAGAGTATCAATGGACAGACTCAGATTCTATACTGCATGTAATGTGGTTTGATGTACAACAATCAAGGGATGCAGCTATTAAAGACAGTCAATCAGTCTTTGGGAAATATAAACCTGTAGCATTAAAAGTGAAACCAGTTAAAGCAACTTTTCTGCAAGAGTTTCATGTGCAAAGAAGAATAACTGGAGATCCTTTGAAAGACATGCTGGAATTGCCTACAAACCCATTAAATTTTGTAGAAAGTGAAAGATATAACAAAGAAAGAAAAGGCATCATAGATAAGAATCATCCAGAAGGATTCTTATGGCCTGAAGAGAGAAAACTTATACATAAACTAATGAGACTACAGGAAAAAGCATTCACTTGGGAACTATCAGAAGGCAGAAATTTTTGCACTGACTTCTTTCCTCCTGTAAAGTTTCCAGTTTTGCCTCATGTACCTTGGGTAGAAAGGAATATTCCTATTCCACCTGGCATATATGTGGAAATTTGCAAAATCATCAAAGATAAGATTGATGCAGGAGTATATGAACCCTCCAGCTCTTCCTATAGATCTAAATGGTTCTGTGTCTTAAAGAAAGATGGAAAGAGCCTTTGGCTCATACACAGTTTAGAACCATTAAACAAAGTGACGATTCAGTATTCTGGTGTGCCTTCTGTGACCACAGAAGTAGCAAATCACTTTGCTGGACATGCTTGTCTTGGATTACTGGATATATGGGTTGGATATGATGAGAGACTAATAGATGAGGAGTTAAGAGACTTGACTACCTTTCAAACACTATTCGGACCACATAGGTTGGTAAAGTTACCTATGGAATGGACCAATTCAGTGCTGATCTTCCATGATGATGTATGCTATATCTTCAGGGATGAGATCCCACAGGTAACTATGCCATATGTTGATGATGTATCCTGTCGAGGACCTCCCTCACAATACAAGTGACAAGATGGAAGCTTCGAAATAATACCAGAGAATCCTGGAATATGAAAATTTGTATGGGAACACCTAAATAACATGAATTGGCTATGCCAACGACTTAAATATGTTGGCAGGACCTTTTCTGGACCAAAAGCATTCCTTTGTATCGAGCAGGGAGTAGTACTTGGATACCAAGTAGGTCCAGAAGGACATAAAGTGAACGAAAAGTTTGCTAAAGTAGTATTAGATTGGGATCCAGAATCCTTCAAAGGAAAAAGTAATGTAAAATTGTTACTAGGAACAGCTGTACAACTAAGGATGTTTATTAAGGACTATGCGAAAATTACAAGGCTCTTGAATAAGATATCTGGTGCTAAAGCAATCTTTCATATGGGAGACGAAGAGAAGCAAGCCATACAGGAACTGCAAAAAGCAATTTGTACCGCACCCTGTCTAAAACCTGTAGACTATCATAAGCCCTTAATATTGGCTGTTGATACTTCGTGGCAAGCAGTCGGCTTCTACTTGTATTAAGTCGATCTGGAAAACCCAAAAAAGAAATACTTTAACTTATTTGGATCAATAGGCTTGAATGAGCATGAAGCGCAATTCTCCCAACCTAAGAGGGAATTGTTTGGGCTCAAAACTGCTTTGGAAGCGACCTATTACACTACCTATAAATGAAGAGGACTACCTGGATGATGACAACAGAGAATTAATAAGGTTCTGGATGGGTGATGGTGTACTTGAAGAGCCGTATCCATTTGAGAACTTTAAAGATGAAATTGATAATTGCGGAGGATACCTATTCGAGCTGGCTAAATGCGTCGAAGACTTCGAAGACAAGCTTCATGAGGCTTAGCTAGAAGCGAAGGTTGACAAAGAGGTTAGAGTAAATATACTGAAGTCGAGAGGGATAGAAGGAGTTGACATGTTTGTGCAACTAAAAGTATTCCCTCCTTGACTTACTGAAGAATAGAGTGATGATTATCCTTACAAGGAAAAACATAGGAGTGACTTTGCTAAGAATTTAGATGACCACTTGGACAATTTAAAGAAGTGGTTAGCTAATGAGGATTGGTGAGAGAGTGCAAATCTTGAGCAATCAAATCACAAGTTTATGGAAAAGCAGTCACCCAAGTTCTTTGTAGACAGGGATGGCAGATTATATAGAAGAAATGAAAATCTGGAAGGCCAGCATAGATTGGTCATACCAAAAGAAAAGAGAATGTGGATGATAACTGCTGCACATGATTATGTAGGGCATAAAGGCATGTATGCTATGGAAAGTCTCTTAAAGAAGAGATTCTGGTGGCCAGAGCTAGAAAATGATGTGCAATGGTTCATGAAAACATGTCAAGCATGTCAAGATAGGCTACTAAACCTAATTAAGGTACCACCAACACGAATGCATACACCTTCCCTCTTTCAGAAGATACATATTGACATCTTTAAGGTGTCACCAGCTAGTAATGGGTGCAAGAACATTGCACATGCTAGAGATGCCTTATTTAATTGGTCAGAAGCTCGAGCATTGAGAGACAAGAAAGCTAGATCAGTTGGGGAATGGCTTTTCGAGGATATTATATGTTGCTGGGGACCTCCCGAAGAAATTGTAACAGATAATGTGCCACAGCTTGAATTAGTAATGAAATGGCTAGGCAGAGACTTAAAAAGGTGGTATTGGTATTTAAAACCAGTACTGTGGGCAGATAGAGCTACGATACAGCAAGGCTTTGGGTGCTCTCCATACTTTTAAGTAACAGAGGCAGAACCTATACTTCCCTTAGACATTGTTGAATCTACCTGGCTGGTACACACTCCAGATAAAATTCTAACAGATGAAGAATTAGTTGAGTATCGTGCACTGGCCTTAGCAAAGCATCATACTCATGTCCAAGAGATGATGGAGAAAGTAGATAAAATAAAGCAGCAAAACTTAAGACAGTTTGAGTGAGAATTCATAAATAAAATAAAGAACTATGATTTTAAGCCTAGTATGCTTGTACAGATGTGTAACATGGCTATAGAAAAAGAATTGGATCGCAAAATGTACCCTAGATACTTGGGACCAATGATAGTAATTAGAAGGACCAAAGGGGGATCATACATTTTGGTGGATATGAATGGAGCTGTAAAGAAAGAAAAGGTAGCAGCTTTCAGAGTCTTACCACACCATGCTTGCTATGAACCTATTGAACTCCCAGAGAATATACATGATTTAATTGACTTGTCAAAAGAGCAGCTGGAAAAGATGCTGGAGACTGATGATAAGGATCAGTATGATGGTGAAGACTTTGCATTCACTAAAGTACCTAAAATGTGAAGGCCATTACCAGGAAAAGAAGAAGTAGACAATATAATGGAAGAAGAAGAATCAACAGATTCTGATAATGAAGAAGCTGATGTAGAATATGAAGATAAGAGAAAGACCAGATCAAAAAACAGAAAGAGCTCAGAAAATTAGAAACAGAAAAAATAAAGAAGAGATCCATATTTTGGGTAAGGCATACATCATCCAGATAGCTCAAACACACAGCACATAAAAGGGATATGTGCCTTCAGCATAAACATGGATCTGCTAACAAGGTTGTGGGTTCGAACCCCACTCCAGATGAATACCTAGTGATGATACTTATTTTTGTGATGAGATATATGACATCTATAAATCTAATATAATCAAGAATGGAGTCAACAAAATAACTAGAAAAGAAACAGAGATCAGATACTGGACTAAGCCTGGAATAGCACAACAGATATGTCAGCACGACATAGCAAAGAGATAGCGCAAAGGCGCTAGGTTCAAATCCTAGACAGGCACATTACCAAAGTCAAATCGATGTAGCTTTTTACCAGAAGAAACAAAATCATGGGAAAGAAAATTTAGACCAATTACTAGTGGCTATATGTGCCACCTGGGAAAGTCCATAAGTTGACTTGGATAAGTGACAATGACAAAGAGAAAAGACATATCCAGACATTTATTGGTATATACTGGACATGAGAGACACTATTAGGCAATATACAATGCAGCGTTTAAGAATAGTCACTAATGAAAGGCTATATAAATGAAGGGAATGTTGTGAAGACATAAAGCGAACAGAGGATGGAAGTCTACTATATCAACCCCAGGACATCTCGTGCATATGATGAGCGTAAGCTCAGCGGTAATGGCGAGTGATAGGGACGAAAAACAAGAGCACTTCATTCAGCCACCTGAGAAGCAGCATTAGAAGGCCCAGCCACAGTCTCTTGAGGGCTAGAGACAACCTCTGCATCACNATAAAATTCTAACAGATGAAGAATTAGTTGAGTATCGTGCACTGGCCTTAGCAAAGCATCATACTCATGTCCAAGAGATGATGGAGAAAGTAGATAAAATAAAGCAGCAAAACTTAAGACAGTTTGAGTGAGAATTCATAAATAAAATAAAGAACTATGATTTTAAGCCTAGTATGCTTGTACAGATGTGTAACATGGCTATAGAAAAAGAATTGGATCGCAAAATGTACCCTAGATACTTGGGACCAATGATAGTAATTAGAAGGACCAAAGGGGGATCATACATTTTGGTGGATATGAATGGAGCTGTAAAGAAAGAAAAGGTAGCAGCTTTCAGAGTCTTACCACACCATGCTTGCTATGAACCTATTGAACTCCCAGAGAATATACATGATTTAATTGACTTGTCAAAAGAGCAGCTGGAAAAGATGCTGGAGACTGATGATAAGGATCAGTATGATGGTGAAGACTTTGCATTCACTAAAGTACCTAAAATGTGAAGGCCATTACCAGGAAAAGAAGAAGTAGACAATATAATGGAAGAAGAAGAATCAACAGATTCTGATAATGAAGAAGCTGATGTAGAATATGAAGATAAGAGAAAGACCAGATCAAAAAACAGAAAGAGCTCAGAAAATTAGAAACAGAAAAAATAAAGAAGAGATCCATATTTTGGGTAAGGCATACATCATCCAGATAGCTCAAACACACAGCACATAAAAGGGATATGTGCCTTCAGCATAAACATGGATCTGCTAACAAGGTTGTGGGTTCGAACCCCACTCCAGATGAATACCTAGTGATGATACTTATTTTTGTGATGAGATATATGACATCTATAAATCTAATATAATCAAGAATGGAGTCAACAAAATAACTAGAAAAGAAACAGAGATCAGATACTGGACTAAGCCTGGAATAGCACAACAGATATGTCAGCACGACATAGCAAAGAGATAGCGCAAAGGCGCTAGGTTCAAATCCTAGACAGGCACATTACCAAAGTCAAATCGATGTAGCTTTTTACCAGAAGAAACAAAATCATGGGAAAGAAAATTTAGACCAATTACTAGTGGCTATATGTGCCACCTGGGAAAGTCCATAAGTTGACTTGGATAAGTGACAATGACAAAGAGAAAAGACATATCCAGACATTTATTGGTATATACTGGACATGAGAGACACTATTAGGCAATATACAATGCAGCGTTTAAGAATAGTCACTAATGAAAGGCTATATAAATGAAGGGAATGTTGTGAAGACATAAAGCGAACAGAGGATGGAAGTCTACTATATCAACCCCAGGACATCTCGTGCATATGATGAGCGTAAGCTCAGCGGTAATGGCGAGTGATAGGGACGAAAAACAAGAGCACTTCATTCAGCCACCTGAGAAGCAGCATTAGAAGGCCCAGCCACAGTCTCTTGAGGGCTAGAGACAACCTCTGCATCACCTATTGGCTTATCAGTCAACTCCAACTTGGAGAACCAGATCTGACTAGCTTCTTCGAATTTTTTGCGGGTGAGCTCATACTGGGAGAAGAAGAAATGAACATTGTGTTCAAGGGTAGACATCTCGTGACGAAGGAAGTTGGAAACTGACAGCAGAACATCAGTCAACATCTTCTCTAAGTCCATAAATGGAACTAGAGCAGTATGTCTGATGACGGAGTCAGCACCAGCAACCTGAAGGATATGTTCCTCTTAAGAAGGATGATTTAGTGCCAAATAAAGAATGCATGGATATATAAGAACAAACCCAGAGACTCTTTGCGCAAGTCAGCAATAGGGCACTCCAGATGAGGATGTTTGGAAACTTTACCAAGCTCAGCATTGATAGAAGAAGACTAACAAAGGAAATGAACATCTTAATTGAGAACATAGAAAAGAAAAGATGTACTGTGATGAGATGGTCCTTCTTTTCCTTGGGCTATAGAAATAAGATGAATATAATAACAAGACGGAAAGGAGCATAGACGAACCATCTTCTTCTCCTTGGCAAAATGAAGAGACTTAACAGCGTCAAATGTTCCAGGCTTTGGAGCATGCATAGAAGCATTAAGGCCTTTCTGAGCATCAGCCATCTTGTAAAAGAGATATGTCAGATATAAATGAAGGAAAAACATAGTAAAGAAGCACCTCGATATCGTCAGATGGCACAGTAAGAATGATGACTTCATCGTCATTAGAGCCATCCTCAACAGCCTTGCTGCTTCTCTTGCTCCCTGTGAAAAGACTTAGAAAAGAAATAATTTACATAAGAAAAAGATATGGACATACTGTGGCTACCACAAGCTTTGTCGGCAGCCCAAACAGCGTCCATTTCGACCAAGAAATGAGTAATGGCACTCAGTTGGAAACGTTCCTTGACACCAGGAAGCTTGATGAGCTCCTTGATAAGATTGATGGCCTTGCTGTACAAAGTGTAGGCTTTGTCCGAACAAGTGACATGCCTAAAGTTCAGCAGTTTGCACTTGGAACCCTATCTATGAGTCTTTTACAAGATAATGAAGAAGTACTGGAGTATGGATACTAACTGTTCACACATCTGAGTTGCAGCAGCCTGCCTGATACAAAGCAGAGGCTTCACAGCACTCTCTGCAATGGTCATAAATGGCGTGCATATCAGTAAGCCACTCTGGATGGTCAGTCCATTCACTAGAAGCACTGGTAGTAGTGGAAGACAAAGACATATCGAAGACAGCCAATAAAAAAGAGTACTAAGTAGTGGGGGACTGGAGATTGCAGGGCAAACAAGGTTGAAATTTATACTGAAGCGGCTGACACTTACATATGCCAGTACCCTACTTCTAGTAAATGGTGTAGTATCACCTATCTGAAATAGAGACATCTGGGAAAAGTCCTTTAGAAGAGATCAGATAAGAGAAATGTAATGAGGCAGTAAGCTAAATGTGTGCTGTCCCTGTAACTAAATAGGATGATCGATCAACGAGGATGTTGACATTTTTAGTTGGAGAGAGAGAGACACTCATGGTCACTCAGTGGTGGCACATTTTGTGGCACCTGGTATGGCACATGTTCAGATACTCATGGATAAGATCAGAAATAGTACATGTGTGCCTAAATAAGGAAAAGAAATTCCTGATTAGGAGCACGGATCAAAGGAAACATACATATGAGTATGGAGGTTCATAATATGCTAACAAAAGCATGTCGAGATCTCATTGAAGAAGGTCACACATAAGATAGAGTAAAGTCCAACCCTAAGGAAGGACATGGCTATGCATTGGATGTGAAATATAAAGTCCAGAGGAAGATACAAAAAAGTTCAAAGGAATATATACCAAGCAAATGGTTCTACATGAGTGATTTGTGTAGCAACCTATCTACTTAAGTATATAAAGAAATGACAACGTGGGGATACTTCAGTAAAGATATGACAACAAAATAAAAAGTCCAGCTGCATCGAAGGGGACAAGCCAACCAAGAACTACTCCTAAAAAGAGAAGAGAGTCAGATAAAAGATAAGAAAAGAAAAGAACTTACCAAAGAGAGACTCCAGATGTCAGGTGACTAGTCGGAATCATCTCTCAGAAGGCTGGATACAGGACCAAACGACATAGGAATGAATGAATCCCTTAAAGATAGGAAAGAAGGAGTAGAGCTACTCACGGCAGTGGACTTCTCAGCAACGATGTCGACATCAGAAGCATCAATTGTAGGCCAGCTGGCCTCAGCAGTGGTAGCAGTGTTAGGAGGTGTCATAGGGACCACCAGGTCCTCATCGTTGATCTCCCATTCGGACTCCCTTTTACCAGTGATGTTGATATTGGTGCCCTTGACAAAGATGCGGAAGAGAGAATCAGAAAAGTGGGAGACCTCATGAAGCTCGTAACCACGATCGTGAGGGTCTTGAAGTAACAAATCTGAAGATCTCCAACTGAAGCTGGCACAGAGCGAGGCAACTTGGGCATCAGAAGCGCTAAAAGATGGATCCAAGAACAGGAGAAATTGAAGGATCTGGCAGGAATCAATGACACACTTCTTAAATGCATCCTGGGAGATGTTGATAGAGTGACTGAGGGCAACAAGCTGCTCATCCAGACGTGCTTGAGTCTTGAGCAAAGAGGTGTACAGCGCAATATCGCAACAGATGCTCAAAGCCTGATAAATAAGTCCTGGGAAAGGAAAAGTATTAGAATACTAAAGATAAAAGAAGAAATTAAAATGTACCTGAACAAGATCCAAAAGCGACATCCAGCTCCTTGGCAGAATCATTGACCCATTCAAACCAGAGTCGATTATGAGAGCAAGGAGAACCGCTTTTGTGACAGCCATCGCACTTCATGGAGGAAGACAGATTGTGATCGAATAGGCAAGGGTGATCCGATTCTTTGCACCGAGTGCAGGGAGGAGTAAGGGTCTTGTTGCAAGGCTGGAAAAAGACAAAATAGAAGAAAATTGAAGAGATAAGGTAGAAAGAGAGACTTATGGGAGGCAACATGGTTGTTGAATGAAGAAAAGTAGACAATGGTGACAAAGACCTGCTGCTGTCAGCAACCTGGGCAACAGAATCTAGAAAAGAAGAAAGAAATTAGTAAAGCCTGAGGGAAAAGAGAGGAAAACTTACTGAGGGCATTAAGCAGCACCTGAGCTGAACCAAAATACTTCAGGATGTGATCTGCAAAATTGGTCTTTTTGGTCAATTTACATCCTTGGACACCTGGAGCCGGAATTTTAATGTTGTCGTACACGTCTTCAGATCTGTTCAATGCATTGAGCTCATCTTCTTCATCAGTAGCCAGAGGAGTGACCTTGGACTTTCCTTTCAAGTAAGTCGATGCAACCAGAGGATCCTCCTTGTCAAGGACAGGGGGAGAGACAATGATATGGGAAGCAGCAACTTTGGAGGACTGGGAATGCTTGATGTTAGACTTCAGAACCTGAAAATGAATAATTAATAAGAACATAAGGAAAGAACTTAGGAAAGACGTACCGAAGGTGTGGCACCTTTCTCTACTTTAATGACAATGGGTTCATCAGGAGATGTTTTGGACGACACCGCCCAAGAGACCTTTGGCCAAGGATTAGTAGAAGCAGGCTTGGGTTTAGTTGAGCCTGAGTGCTTAGCATGAAATAGAAGAAGAATTAATATTAAACAAATAAGAATGGCATAGACATCCAACCTTTTTAGGAGCCGTGGCTATGGTTTCAGCATCCTTGCCAGGAGAAGAGATGCTATGCTACAAAAAGAAAGTCAATAAGCAATTGGAAATATAGGTAGAACCAACCTTTCGAGGATTCTGCAGGGGCATGGTCTTGAAAGAGGTTGTGACAATACTATACTCGGACAAGACATCTTCCAGAGACCTAGAGAACTTCAGCTCAGGAAAAGCCTAGAAGAAGAAAGGGGATTAGAGAAAATATAAAAGAAACTGATAGCAAGGATGGACACTCACTTCTAGGCCCTATTCTTCTTCCCAGGCCTTGTGTTGTTTGATGTCGGAGAGATGGTCTGTAATATGAGAAGGCCAGACAATAGTCAGAAACTGCTCTTTAAAAGCATCAAAGACAGGGGCTACGGTTAAAAACAACTCAGTGTAGAGTGAGGGACACCAGTAGTCTTTTGAATGTTCACAAAAGGCAACCTAGATAAGAGATAAAAAATCATAAACAAGAAATGAACATAATAGAGGAACATGCCCAATTTTCTCCAAGAGAATCAACCAGTTGCTCTTGAAGCTGGACACTCAAAATGATAGATGTGGCATTTCCCAATGCTGAGAGCAACTTTTGGAATTGTTGGAAAGAGGCCAGGATCTTCGTGCCAGTAGGATATAAAGCTTTGAGGATAGCATAAGTGACGGAAGAAACCTCCATAGTGGTAGGACTGTCGTGTTGAGTAGAGGGAACAGTCTTGGAAAGCTTAGTTCGAGCCATGCCAGCCATAGAGAGAAGAGATGGGGGAAAAAGACAGAAAGAAACTATGTGACTCTGAGTAGGGAGACCCTTATATATGAGCAATTGTATTCAGATAAAAAAAAAACAAACCTACCTTTACCAAAAGAAGAGTAGTCATGTTCGAGAGAATTCGCCAATCAGCAAGGCTCTAAGAAAGAAGCATATTGATGCTGTAGATTACTGTAAGAAGCCTGGGTGCTAATCAAAGGTGCTGCACACTAATGCCTATGTGTTTTGATAGGACCATAAAGAATTGATGAAACAACTAAGTCATGAAGACTGTGATATAGCAGTACCCAGAGATGACCCAGTTGCACTCAGAATAAAATTACCTTTTCATGGGTAGTTAGTTTGTACCCAGAAAGTCCTTTTCTAAAGAATCCCGTGTTGCGATCTCTTAGCAAGGAGTGGATTGGGGACAATCCTCTTTTTAGTTGGGGGGAGATAATATGTCGAACCTAGAAAAGACCCACTTTTATTCATTTTACACTACTTTTAGATTGGAAGACTTTAATATGACACGAAATAATGGATAATAAGGACTAGAGTGAGCCCAGTCTGCTAGTCATTGCCTTAGAGAAGCTATGGGACTTTGGAAAGTATGAAGAGCTATATGATATGCTATACAGAGGTGTTGATGAAGATGCTCAAAAACCTATGCTTCTATTATAAAAACATGAGGCCTGTGGTGCCAAAATACCCCCGAAAAAGGTGTATATAAGTTCTTGATTCTCAGTTTTGTTTGCAAGTTGGTTCAGCATGGTTCACTGTTACCGCAATGTCAAGAATAATTTCTCAATGTCTCGCTCAGTAGTTCAGAGATGATTTGCCTTCAAAACAACTTCTCAGATCGAGATTGGTGTTCTTTTTGTATAATATTTATTGGTTATATAGTTTTATTAATCACTTCAAAGCAAATACTGGTATCGATGTTTGACCAGAAACTGCCCAAAGAATAAACTTCTTCCAAGCAAGAATAAAAGTACCTCTTGTACCTGAATATAGCCCTCTTAGCTATGTCCTGCAACGATTCTCAAGAGGACAAATCTTCTAGACACTGCTAGCCTGAAACCCTCTCTGATTCACGTCGAAACACCAGACTATACTGATGCACGTCAGCTACCCTCTTGGTAAACTGATACAATATTCTTCTTATCAGAAAACACGCCTCTTGCGTTAAAAACTAAGCTCTTTCTAGCTTTTATTTATATCTCTGGTTTGGGTTACAATCTCAGGTCTCAACTAGCCTGTGCCTCTTGCACAACTAAATAAGCTAGGGCCCAAAGTAGTTGAAAAATACTGATTGCCAGTAGCTCTTCTACCTGAACAACAACGTCATACACTCTGGTAATTGGTGGGCAGTATCTCTTCTGCTTTCCACCTACAAAACACATCCCCTTATATACTCTACAACATAAATAATCTAATATATCTGTCACACATACAAATAAAACTGAGTCAAGTGCTAAATATTATATAAACTGAGCTGTGTTTGGTAATTTCTCTGTCACAGTGTCCAATTGTAGTCAGGCTTCATAGCCATAATCTCTTTTATTCTTTTTCTATGACGATTGTGCAGTCTCCTGATACTAATCATTTGCAATTTCTTCGATCAAACAGCTCTCCTTCTGACTCTGTTTGAAAATATTATACTTCCATGCCACTCTGCATGGTTCCTTCCTTCTCCATCTATTGTCATCTGCTCTGTAGATGTGTAATATGCTTCCATATTTCCTCTAAAGTGTACATGTAAGCTCAGCCGTGCTATCTTCTTGTCATACAGCTTTGTCTTCCACTTTCTGTGATACAGGCACCTTTTCGGTAACCGATCATCTATTTCATTCCTCTAATTTGATTATCGGTATCTCAAGTATCCCCTGCTGATAATTTGTCATTCTCTGTTTCATATCCGTTTCTCGGTAATATTCTAGTTGATGTATCATCGAAGGCTTTTATTCTTCCTTCAAGTCAGGTATGGATTGAAAATATTGTTAAAAGTTAAAATATTCCCTTTGGTACGCTTTCGATAGAGAGGTGTGATGTGGTGTGTTTCCCTACAGGTTTTGGGATGCTCCTCTGTGTTCAGATTCACTGTTTATTTTCATACTAGCAGTGGCCGGGTACCCTTGTATGGCCTACCGTCAACTATTACTCTGCTAATATTTTGTATCCTTCTCTACTACTCACTTTGACTAGCTGCTTAGGGCTCACACTAGTCCTCAATTCCCTTGTATATGTCATTTTCAACCATAAAAGTGCAAAATATTCTCTATTTGCATGCGAAATAAAAGGCAAAAGTTATGCATATCATTGAAGCTGTACTTTCTGACTTATCTATATATCAAATCCAGAATGGATTACTCCCGAAACCTGTAGGGCCCAATGAACACATTGGCTAGTTAACCAAGCTCTCAAAGTGCTATCAATGGGATTTTAATTTCTATTTTACTTTTCTATGACATCTGCAAAGTGCAACCTGCAGTCAAACAGTACAGAGGTACTTAGAGGAGACATCAAAACAGAATGACAACTTAGAACAGGAACAATCATAGAACAATCCTCCTCCGAAGTCAATATATGGATCAGAGTCAAAGCAGGCGATCTCTTAATAAAGAATTCACCGGTGGCTAAACAATACACGATAAGCAAACTAGGTACAAAGACCGCTCGGAAAGACAGAAATCACTTCCAAAGGACATCCACTACCTACAGACAGATACAATGAGACATATGAAGAATATCTAATGTGCAAGAAATCCTAAATAAGACCAAGCGTGCATTGTCAAAGGAGATAGAAACAATAACAGCATGTTCCGACCTTGGAAACTTTGGCATCTAGGCCTCTGCTGATGTGTGGATACTAGAAAGGGAAATGCTGTCAAAAGACGGGACGGATACAGCCATTTGCTCATAGATACCCGACTTAGAAAAGAGAAAATACAAATTATAGAATCTAGAACATCTGGAAACATAGATACCTGTGCAGATATGGTCAGATACCCTAATGGCCAGGCTCTGTGACATCTGAATATTCCCTCTTTTAGCATTTCAGTCACTCATTATCTTCTGAATTATTGGACATTATTTATATTTTCCTGTAGATATATTCCATGGACTGTATATAAGGACAGCCCGATATTCATATATACTCAAGTAACTCTGCCTCCTCAGATTGTGAATACATGACAAGTTTGTTTGGTATATAAATTTGTGTGCCATTCCAGTTTTGCTTCCTCACTTCAGGCCCTGGAGATTGGTTCTGAGTGACTCCAGAGAGATAGACATCTGATAACGAACTTGCATCGTAAGAGATAAGAGTAACATCTTGAGTGCATTATAGCACTTTTCTAAAAGAAACTTTACACCAAGAAGGAGCCTTGGGCACTTGGAGTGTGGCCTGTGTGTGTATCAGGTTGTGACACACTTAGAGTCTTAGCAAGGGGTGTGCCTGCACTGAACTCTTTGTAGAAATTGGTCTAGGACCTTTTCCAGTACACTGTGTGCTGTAGTTATCTTGAAGAAGTCTTGAACTCTGTAGGGTCAGACTATATCGGCTATTGAGTCTTTGTATGGGACTGTAGCTCTTGTGTTTGTGCTTTGTGCACTGTGTTCTTTGTGTTTGTATGTGTGTCTGCCCAATAAACCTATTTTAAACCCATCTATACTCCTTTGGAGGTGAACACTTTGAAGTAGAACACTTCAATAAAAGAGTAACAACTTAACTAAGAGTTTTGTTGGCATTCTAAGTGCAGTAACTCTGATCACATTGATCCACACTTGCACAACAACCTGAGTTAGACTTTTGGAGGTTACCTTTTGGGTAGTTTTCCACTAGTCTTATCTTAGACAAATTACCATATTCTGTGCTTACACTTTATCATAGCATCACCAAACATTACCCCTATGCCATATTGTCATTCATCCAGCCAGTGGCCTCCTCATCATTGTTCTCTACACCATCACCTGTGCATGTACCATTTATAATCCATTCTCTCTCCTGCCAGTTTCCATTATTATCTTCCTGGTGGCTAATAATCATTCTCCCCTTACCATATACAGCTGCTCATGCACCAGGGTTATTTATACTCTGTAAAGGCCCCAACCTCTTTATCATTTGGCCCTATCATTCCATTCATTCTGGTGAGTACATTTGTCATTTGACCAATCACAGGGTAATTATCATTCAGTCTACAGGACTCTCTCTTTTTCCCTCCTCATGGAGCACCCTATGCTATCCAATTATCATCTGACCTCTTCTTGCATCCAGTGCTCTGCCACATCACTTGAACCCAAACCTTCACATCAGTTGGTGCACCTTATTCCCCTGCACACATTATAATTCACACCCTTCAGATGTCTCCGCTACCTCTGTGATTTTAACTCCCTTTGGACTGTACAGTTCTTAGTTCGGAATCATCTGAGTCTGTATTTCAACTTGTGGAGCCCTCTGAAGCACTATTTTTGATGTTTTTTCCATCTCATGGGAGGCTAGTCAGTACTGTCACTTGGGCAGGCAACAAGGAGGTATGGAAGGTGCATTTCATATCCTTTCATTGAATTGACAGTTATTATCTAGTGTTGTACTGATCCTGCCGAAACCTGAAGGCACCAAAGACATATATACTCCGCCATAACGCTACCTTATGAAGATTCTGACCCAGACTACATACATACCCCTCACTCTTACTATACTTCACACTTTACTCATGGCTACTCAACATAACATCTCATAATATACACTATTTTGGGTATGGAAATGTTCCCCTGAAGTCTCAAGGCAATATAAGCCTCACTAGTGTGTTCACCAACACTCTGAATATAGCAGCCTCTACTACTGAGCACTCAGTAAACATTGGCCAAACTTTGGAACAACATCAGACNCAACCTGAGTTAGACTTTTGGAGGTTATCTTTTTATAGTTTTCCACTAGTCTTATCTTAGACAAATTACTGATATCAAATTAGAGGAATGAAATAGATGATCAGCTACCAGAAAGGTGCCCATCAGCAAAATAGACACCTAAATATAATAAATTAAAATAAAGCAATGCTATTACAATACATTAAAATGAGACTGCTGTTATTATAATCTATTAAAATACAATAAAATGGGATGGGATTATTATAGTACATTAAAATGCAATAAAATAAGATAGAGTTATTATAATGTAGTAAAATAGATTGTAACAGAGGCAATCAAAATAGTGCATTTAATACTTGGACCAACATCAAACAATGCTATTGTTTCAACCAACACCATTCTTTGATTGGCTGATGAACCTTCTTAGCATGCATTGTTGGTGACTTGAGTCTTGGATGGATGGACATGTAGCTTAGAGTAGTGCATTTTGTATTTTTGTACATTATTAGAATACCAATAGACACCTTTCCACTAAAGAAACATCAAGTCTATGTTGTGGCTGGTCCTGTGACCTGCCTCTCAATGCAACCTTTGTAACAGGACATGAGCTCTGGAAACTGGTTACAGACCCTGATAACCTGACATATCCAGGTTATGCTGAGTTACAGTAGTTTATAGTGAGTTACAGAGGGGTTATGCATCCCCTCCACCTTCTTTACAACCCTGATACAACCTCCAGAACTGGTTACAATGATTCTTGGTAATGTGCCTAATTTTGGCCTGGACATGAAACCATGTACTTTTCAGATCAAACACTAGAGAAAGGAGCCAGAGTACATGTGATATTCATGTGACTTGATAACCTGAGAGCTCTCATATAGTGTCTAAGCTTTAAGCACCAAGTCTGATAAGTCTAAATAATTGACACTGTAACACAATATAGATGAGGTTAGTAGACTATGCTAGCCCTCTACATTACAGTGAAGCATTGCTGTGAGGGTCCTTGGTCAATAAAATGGGCCAGAAACCACTAATTCTGAATACAAAGAAATAGATATCAGCAGGACCCACAGTCTAAGTGCACTAGATTGTTCACTTTGCAATTGCATTGCATAATAATACATCAATAGACTTAATGCTTCATTATTACTATCAAAACTAGTACACAGTTGGAACTTGTTTCTATGTGGAGCTTCAAAGACACTCTCAGGCAGATACAACAGCCTATTCAGATGTACATGGTGATGTGCCTAATTTTGGCCTAGACACAAAATTATGCACTTTTTATGTCAAAAACTAGAAAAAGAGCCCAGAGTATGTGTGATATTCACATGACTTGATAACCCAGGAACTCTAATATGGCATCTAAGCCTTAAGCACTAAGTCTAATAAGTCTAATAATTGACACTGTAACACAATTTAGATAAGGTTAGTAGACTATACTAGCCCTCTACATTACAGTGAAGCATTGCAGTGAGGGTCCTTGGTCAATAAAATGGGTCAGAAACCACTAATTCTGAATACAAAGGAATAGATATCAGTGGGATCCACAGTCTAAGTGCACTAGATTGTTCGCTTTGTGATCATGTTGCATGATAATGTGTCAATGGACTTAATGTTTAGTTATTACTATCAGAACTATAGTACACAGCTGGAACTTGTTCCTATGCAGAGCTTCAAAGACACTTGGGCAGATACAACAGCCTATCCAGGTGTACATGGAACAATTGATGGGCAATAAGTACACAGGAAATCAATAATGACTCATGAGATTGTACATGGGACAGAAGGAGATTGAATACGATGGATGTCTAGACTATGACATCCACCAATCCAATGGTAGAAGGCAGCTATGCAGAAGTAAACCAGTGGGAAGGGAAAAGTACCTATGTACAAAACTGGTCCAGAACCAGTAGCTATGCAGAAGTAGCTACATGGAAGGATCATTTGACCCAGCAACACTAATATGTTGAACCTAGAAAAGACCCACTTTTATTCATTTTACACTACTTTTGAATTGGGACACTTTAATATGACACAAGATAATGGGTAATAAGGACTAGAGTGAGCCCAGTCTGCTAGTCATTGCCTTAGAGAAGCTATAGAACCTTGGAAAGTATGAAGAGCTATATGATATGCTATACAGAGGTGTCGAAGCTGTACTTTCTGACTTATCTATGTATCAGATCCAAAACAGATCACTCCTGAAACCTGTAGGGAACCTAACTATGGCCCAATAAACATATTGGCTAGTTAACCAAGCTCTCAAAGTGCTATCAATAGGATTTTAATTTCTATTTTACCTTTCTATGACATCTGCAAAGTGCAACCTGCAGTCAAACAGTACAGAGGTACTTAGAGGAGACATTGAAACAGAAAGACAACTTAGAACAGGAACAATCACCAAACAATCCTCCTCTGAAGTCAATATACAGATTAAAGTCAAAGCAGGCAATCTCTTAATAAAGAGTGCACCAGTGGCTAAACAATACGAGATAGACTAACTAGGTACAAAGTCATCTTGGGAAGAAGGAAATCACTTTGAAAGGACATCCACTACCTACAGACAGATACAACGAGACATAGAAGAATATCTAACACATAAGAAGTCCTAAATAAGACTGAGCATACATTGTCGAAGGAGATAGGAACAGTAACAGCATGTTCTGACCTTGGAAACTTTGGCATCTAGGCTTCTGCTGATGTGTGAATACTAGAAAGAGAAATGCTGTAAAGAGACAGAACAGATACAGCCATCCACTCATAGATACCCAACTTAGAAAAGAGAAAATACAAATTATAGAGTCCAGAATGCCTGGAGACATAGATACCCATGCAGATATGGTCGGATACCCTAGTGGCCAGACTCCATGACATCTGAATATTCCCTCTTTTAGTATCTCAGTCACTCATTTATCATTTTCTGAATTATCAGACATTATTTATATTTTTCTGTAGATATATTCCTTGGACCATATATAAGGACAGCTAGATATTTGTAGAAAAACAAGTAACTCTGCCCCCTCTGATTGTGAATACATGAAGAGTTTGTTTGGTGTATAAATTTGTGTGCCATTCCAGTTTTGCTTCCTCACTTCAGGCTCTGGAGATTGGTCCTGAGTGACTCCAGAGAGATAGAATCTGATAACAAACTTGTNGCTGGTTCAGCTCATCTCTGAGAGCACTTCTCTCCAAAGGTGTGAGGTGGTCGATGTTGATGGGGGGGAAAGACAGGTGAGTAGGCATGACAGAAACACAGGATTTGTGCTGACTAGAGGACTCACATCTTGCCTTTTAATAGTAGGTTCTACACTTTGACCAGATCCACATAAAGGTTATCAGGCTGAGAGGACACTTGGACGAAATACAAAAGACCTTCTTGCTTGGATCTGCAAAGTACTTGAAAGTTGGTTGAGACTATAAATGTAATGTTACTGGTTGGCTCACTTGTCATTGGCACAGCTTGGATAATTGTTTGGGTCATTTGGTAAGGCACAAGAATAGTAATTGGGAACAGAAACAATAATGTGCAAATACTTTGGGCTGCTTTGACTTAGCTGCTTGGACCATATTTGTGTCAGCTTAAATTGTGTGAAGCTCAGCATTAGAGCAAATAGAGGTGTTAACACCCTCAGAGGTCTGTATGGCCTATAATGGAATAGTGCAAAGTGCAGCTACTGATGCAGTTCTCCTTCAACAGTAACTTTGAACAATGTATGCTGCTGTTCTTCAAGTTAACAAGTGATATCAATGCAAGATTACCAACCATTTTCCACAAGTGGCAAAGATTCTACAACTGCATTCCTGTCACAACATGCTTTGTATGATGACTTTGGTCTTCTACAAACAGGTAACATCTGTGATTCTCATTCTGTCCAGCAACATCTTGGATGAACTTCTTGTTCAGGCTCTGACAAGGACCATTCTGCAGATCCAAGACATAACTGCACATGAGCATTTGTCCGATTTCATGCTCCTACTAGATGAACATGGCATCATGGAAAGACCAGATATATGCATTCTGTGCATTGACACCTCAGATGTGTCATATACATAGGTGCTGATAGGGTGGTAAGAGCACTTTGATGTACCAGCTGTAGTCTGTCCAGTTTTCTTCTGGTTTACCAATGGTGCTCTTCCTGATGACTGGATGGATGACATGGGTCATTTTATTGACCCATTAATATGTTGAACCTAGAAAAGACCCACTTTTATTCATTTTACACTACTTTTGAATTGGAAGACTTTAATATGACATGAGATAACAGATAATAAGGACTAGAGTGAGCCCAGTCTGCTAGTCATTGCCTTAGAGAAGCTATAGAACCTTGGAAAGTATGAAGAGCTATATGATACACTATACAGAGGTGTCTAAGCTGTACTTTCTGACTTATCTATGTATCAGATCCAGAACAGATCACTTCTGAAACCTGTAGGGAACCTAACTAGGGCCCAATGAATGCATTGGCTAGTTAACTGAGCTCTCAAAGTGCTATCAATAGGATTTTAATTTCTATTTTACTTTTCTATGACATCTGCAAAGTGCAACCTGCAGTCAAACAATACAGAGGTACTTAGAGGAGACATCAAAACAGAACAACAACTTAGAACAGGAACGATCATAGAATGATCCTCCTCCAAAGTCAATATACGGATCAGAGTCAAAGCAGGCAATCTTTTAATAAAGAATTCACCAGTGGCTAAACAATACACAATAAGTGAACTAGGTACAAAGACAGCTTGGAAAGACGGAAATCACTTCCGAAGGACATCCACTACCTACAGATAGATGCAATAAGACATACAAAGAATATCTAATGCACAAGAAGTCCTAAATAAGACTGAGCATGCATTGTCAAAGGAGATAGGAACAGTAACAGCATGTTCCGACCTTGGAAACTTTGGCATCTAGGCCTCTGCCAATGTGCAGATACTAGAAAGGGAAATGCTGTCAAGAGATGGGATGGATACAGCCATCTGCTCATAGATACCCAACTTAGAAAAGAGAAAATACAAATTATAGAATCTAGAACACCTGGAAATGTAGATACCCATGCAGATATGGTTGGATACCCTAGTGGCCAGACTCTGTGACATCTGAATATTCCCTCTTTTAGTATCTCAGTCACTCATTTGTCATTTTCTGAATTATTGGACATTATTTATTCTTCTGTAGATATATTCCTTGGACTGTATATAAGGACAGCTAGATATTCATACATACTCAAGTAACTCTGCCCCTTCTGATTGTGAATACATGATGAGTTTGTTTGGTATATAAATTTGTGTGCCATTCCAGTTTTGCTTCTTCACTATAGGCCCTGGAGATTGGTCCTGAGTGACTCCAGAGAGATAGACATCTGATAATGAACTTGCATCGTAAGAGATAAGAGTAACATCTTGAGTGCGTTGTAGCACTTTTCTAAGAGAAACTTTACACCAAGAAGGAGCCTTGGGCACTTGGAGTGTGGCCTGTGTGTGTGTCAGGTTGTGACACACTTAGAGTCTTAGCAAGAGGTGTGCCTGCACTGAACTCTTTGTAGAAATTGGTCTAGGACCTTTTCCAGTACAGTGTGTGCTGTAGTTATCTTGAAGAAGTCTTGAATTCCATAGGGTCAGACTATATTGGCTATCAAGTCTTTGTACAGGACTGTAGCTCTTGTGTTTGTGCTTTGTGCACTGTGTTCTTTGTGTTTGTGTGTGTGTCTACCCAATAAACCTATTTTAAACCCATCTATACTCCTTTGGAGGTGAAAATTTTGAAGTAGAACACTTCAATAAGAGAGTAACAACTTAGCTAAGAGTTTTGTTGGCATTCTAAGTGCAATAACTCTGATCACGTTGATTGTTCCTTTCCAAGTTGTCTCTCTGTTCTGATGTCTTCTCTAAGTACCTCTGTACTGTATGACTGCACATTGCACTTTGCAGATGTCATAGAAAAGTGAATAAATTGAAAAATCCCATTGATAGCACTTTGAGAGAGCTCAGTTAACTAGCCAACATGTTCGTATGGTCATAGTTAGGTTCCCTACAGGTTTCAGAAGTGATCTGCTTCAGATCTAATATATAGATAAGTCAGAATATACAGCTTAGATGCTTCTGTATAGCATATCATATAGCTCTTTGTACTTTCCAACACACTGTAGCTTCTCTAAGGCAATGACTAGCAGACTGAGCTCACTCTAGTTCTTATTACCCATTATCTTGTGTCATATTAAAGTGTTCTGATTCAAAAGTAATGTAAAATGAATAAAATTGGTTCTTTTCTAGGTTTGCCATATTAGTGAACCAACTCTCTTTGCTAAGCATTTAAGAACACCCTTTTGGAGATAATGAATTGAGCTGGGTCGCTGATATGCATAACTTTTACCTTTTATTTTGAATGCAAATAGAGAATATTTTGCACTTTTATGGTTGAAAATGACATAGATAAGGAAATTGAGGACTAGTGTGAGCTCTGAGCAGCTAGTCAAAGCAAGTAGTAGAGAAGGATATAAAATATTAGCAGAGTAATGGTTGATGGTAGGCCATACAAGGGTACCCAACCACTGCTAGTATGAAAATAAACAGCAAATCTGAACACAGAGGAGCATCCTGAAACCTGTAGGGAATAAGACCACATAATACTTCTCTATCGAAAGCATACCAAAGGGAATATTTTCACTTTTAACAATATTTCCAATCTATACCCAACTTGAAGGAAGAATAAAAGCCTTCAATGATACACATATGAGAATATTATTGAGAAACAGATATGAAACAGAGGATGACAAATTATCAGCGAGGGATACTCAAGATACCAACTGTCAAATTGAAGAATGAAATAGATGATCGGCTACTGGAAGTGTACCTGTATCACAGAAGAATGGAAGACAAAACTGTATGATGAGAAGGCAGCATGGCCGAGCCTACATGTATGCTTTAGACACAAAAAAGGAAGCATATTGTGTGTCCATAGAGCAGATGATAGAAGATGGAGAAGGAAGGAACCATGTGGAGCAGCATGGAAGTATAATATTTTCAAATGGAGTCAGAAGGAGAGCTGTTTGATAGAGAGAATTGCAAACAATTAGTGTCAGAAGACGGCACAATCGTCAAAGAAAAAGAATAAAAGAGATTATGGCTATGAAGCCTGACTACAATTGGACACTGCAACAGAGAAATTACCAAACACAGCTCAGTTTATATAATATTTATCACCTGACTCAGTTTTATTTGTATTTGTGACAGATATATTAGATTATTTATATTGTAGGGTATATAAGGGGACGTGTTTTGTAGGTGGAAAGCAGGAGAGATACTGCCCACTGATTACCAGAGTGTATGACATTGTTGTTCAGGTAGAAGAGCTACTGGCAATCAGTATTTTTCAACTATTTTGGGCTCTAGCTTATTTAGTTGTGCAAGAGGCACAGGCTAGTTGAGACCTGAGATTGTAACCCAAACTAGAGATATAAATAAAAGCTAGGAAGAGCTTAGTTTTTAATGCAAGAAGTGTGTTTTCTGATAAGAGAAACATTGTATCAGTCTACTAAGAGGGTAGCTGATGTGCATCAGTATAGTCTGGTGTTTCAACGTGAATCAGAGAGGGTTTCAGGCTAGCAGTGTCTAGAAGATTTGTCCTCTTGAGAATTGTTGCAGAACATAGCTAAGAGGGCTATATTCAGGTACAAGAGGTACCTTTGTTCTCACTTAGAAGAAGTTTATTCTTTGGGCAGTTTCTGGTTGAAATCTATACCAGTATTTGCTTTTGAAGTGATTAATAAAACCACAAAACCAATAAATATTATACAAACAAACACCCATTTTTGATCTGAGAAGTTGTTTTGAAGGCAATCATCTCTGAACTACCAAGTGAGACATTGAGAATTATTCTTGATGTTGCAGTAACAGTGAACCACACCGAACCAACTCGCAAACAAAACTGAGAATCAAGAACTTATATATATACCTTTTTTGAGGGTATTTTGGCACCACAGGCCTCGTGTTTTTATAGTAGAGGCATAGGTTTTTGAGCATCTTCATCGCTGTCAAGACAATGGGCAACAAAAGAGCTTGATGTGTGTGGTGTAGGGTCTTGTTCAAACCTGAAAAAAAAAATGTTATTCAACTTAAAATTCAGCTCTTTGTACTGTAAATGAAGTATTCTACAGATGGAAGGAGATAATATGATTGTATGTAGCANCTGTAATCCTTTCACTGAACCAGCAGGCATATGTACCAGTAAGTCACTGCATTTCATGGACCAGCTCTCAGTAAACTATCATCAATTCCAGAGTCCATACCCCCCCATGTGCTGGACTGCCTCCCTGCATTAGCCCGATGAAGATGCTCAAAAACCTATGCCTCTACTATGAAAACACGAGGCCTGTGGTGCCAAAATACCCCCGAAAAAGGTATATATAAGTTCTTGATTCTCAGTTTTGTTTGTGAGTTGGTTCAGCGTGGTTCACTGTTACCGCAATGTCAAGAATAATTTCTCAATGTCTCGCCTGATAGTTCAGAGATGAATGCCTTCAAAACAACTTCTCAGATCGAGATTGGTGTTCGTTTTGTATAATATTTATGGGTTTATAGTTTTATTAATCACTTCAAAGCAAATACTGGTAATCGATGTTTGACCAGAAACTGCCCAAAGAATAAACTTCTTCTAAGTGAGAACAAAGGTACCTCTTGTACCTGAATATAGCCCTCTTAGCTATGTTCTGCAACAATTCTCAAGAGGACAAATCTTCTAGACACTGCTAGCCTGAAACCCTCTCTGATTCACGTCGAAACACCAGACTATACTGATGCACGTCAGCTACCCTCTTGGTAAACTGATACAATATTCTTCTTATCAGAAAACACGCCTCTTGCGTTAAAAACTAAGCTCTTCCTAGCTTTTATTTATATCTCTGGTTTGGGCTACAATCTCAGGTCTCAACTAGCCTGTGCCTCTTGCACAACTAAATAAGCTAGAGCCTGAAGTGGTTGAAAAATACTGATTGCCGGTAGCTCTTCTACCTGAACAACAACGTCATACACTCTGGTAATCGGTGGGCAGTTTTATATCACAAACACACACACAAAACACAAAGAACACAGTGCACAAAGCACAAACACAAGAGCTACAGTCCTGTACAAAGACTCAATAGCCGATATAGTCTGACCCTATGGAGCTCAAGACTTCTTTAAGACTACTACAGTACACAGTGTTGAAGATGCTCAAAAACCTATGCCTCTACTATGAAAACACAAGGCCTGTGGTGCCAAAATACCCCCAAAAAAGGTATATATAAGTTCTTGATTCTCAGTTTTGTTTGCGAGTTGGTTCAGCGTGGTTCACTGTTACTGCAACATCAAGAATAATTTCTCAATGTCTCGCTTGGTAGTTCAGAGATGAATGCCTTCAAAACAACTTCTCAGATCGAGATTGGTGTTCGTTTTGTATAATATTTATGGGTTTATAGTTTTATTAATCACTTCAAAGCAAATACTGGTATCAATGTTCAACCAGAAACTGCCCAAAGAATAAACTTCTTCTAAGCAAGAACAAAGGTACCTCTTATACCTGAATATAGCCCTCTTAGCTATGTTCTGCAATGATTCTCAAGAGGACAAATCTTCTAGACACTGCTAGCCTGAAACCCTCTCTGATTCACATCGAAACACCAGACTATACTGATGCACGTCAGCTACCCTCTTGGTAAACTGATACAATATTCTTCTTATCAGAAAACACGCCTCTTGCGTTAAAAACTAAGCTCTTCCTAGCTTTTATTTATATCTCTGGTTTGGGCTACAATCTCAGGTCTCAACTAGCCTGTGCCTCTTGCACAACTAAATAAGCTAGAGCCTGAAGTGGTTGAAAAATACTGATTGCCGGTAGCTCTTCTACCTGAACAACAACGTCATACACTCTGGTAATCGGTGGGCAGTATCTCTCCTGCTTTCCACCTACAAAACACGTCCCCTTATATACTCTACAACATAAATAATCTAATATATCTGTCACACATACAAATAAAACTGAGTCGGGTGCTAAATATTATATAAACTGAGCTGTGTTTGGTAATTTCTCTGTCACAGTGTCCAATTGTAGTCAGGCTTCGTAGCTATAATCTCTTTTATTCTTTTTCTATGACAATTGCGCAGTCTCCTGACACTAATCGTTTGCAATTTCCTCGATCAAACGGCTCTCCTTCCGACTCCGTTTGAAAATATTATACTTCCATGCCACTCCGCATGGTTCCTTCCTTCTCCATCTATTGTCATCTGCTCTGTGGACGCGTAATATGCTTCCATTTCTCCTCTAAAGTGTACATGTAAGCTCAGCCGTGCTATCTTCTTGTCATACAGCTTTGTCTTCCACTTTCCATGATACAGGCACCTTTCCGGTAACCGATCATCTATTTCATTTGTCTAATTTGATATTGGTATCTCGAGTATCCCCCGCCGATAATTTGTCATTCTCTGTTTCATATCTGTTTCTTGGTAATATTCTCGTTAATGTATCATTGAAGGCTTTTATTCTTTCTTCAAGTCGGGTGTGGTTTGAAAATATTGTTTAAAATTGAAAATATTCCCTTTGGTAAGCTTTCGGTAGAGAGGTGTGATGTGGTGTGGTTCCCTACAGGTTTCCTATAGGTTTCGGGATGCTCCTCTGTATTCAGATTCACTGTTTATTTTCATACTAGCAGTGGTTGGGTACCCTTGTATGGCCTACCGTCAACCATTACTCTGCTAATATTTTGTATCCTTCTCTACTACTCACTTTGACTAGCTGCTCAGGGCTCACACTAGTCCTCAATTCCCTTGTATATGTCATTTTCAACTATAAAAGTGCAAAATATTCTCTATTTGTGTGCAAAATAAAAGGTAAAAGTTATGCATATCAGCGTACTGGAAAAGGTCCTAGACCAATTTCTACAAAGAGCTCAGTGCAGGCACACCCCTTGCTAAGACCCTAAGTGTGTCAAAACCTGATACCCAACACAGGCCACACTTCAAGTGCCCAAAGCTCCTTCTTGGCATAAAGTGTCTCTTAGAAAAGTGCTATGACACACTTAATATGTTACTCTTATCTCTTATGATGCAAGTTCATTATCAGATTTCTATCTCTCTGGAGTCACTCAGAACCAATCTCCAGAGCCTGAAGTGAGGAAGCAAAACTGGAATGGCACACACAATTATACACCAAACAAACTCATCATGTATTCACAATCAGAGGGGGCAGAGTTACTTGAGTATGTACAAATATCTAGCTGTCCTTATATACAGTCCATGGAATATATCTACAGAAGAAATACAAATAATGTCCGATAATTCAGGAAATGATAAATGAGTGACTGAGATACTAAAAGAGAGAATAATCAGATGTCACAGAGTCTGGCCACTAGGGTATCCAACCATATCCACATGGGTATCTACGTCTCCAGGTGTTCTGGACTCTAAAATTTGTATTTTCTCTTTTTCTAAGTTGGGTATCTATGAGTGGATGGCTGTATCCATCTCGTTTCTTTACAGCATTTCCCTTTCTAGTATCTGCACATTGGCAGGGGTCTAGATGTTACATTACTTGTGCAGCAACGTCAACACTCAACTATACCAACACGGTAAAGTCAAGGCAAGGTTCAAGTTTGAGTTCACTCAGAGGATTCTGAGGTTCTGAGTTTCAAATGGTTCGTTGCTTTGAACACAAGTTATGATTAACCAGGTCAAGCTGAAGAGCTAAGACCCAGTCTTACTGTCTTAAATAAGTACAATGTATATACTTGTTTGTATCTACTAGAACATTATAGAACTTGAGAGAATGTTTAGTAATACTACATCGGAGCCGTTTTACAGTCATATCGAAGCAAGAAGAAAGTCATAGAAGAAAAGAAGATAACGTGGTCAGGTGATAGTACAAAGTCCAATAGAGAAAAGAATGTTTGTAACACTAGATGCCAAAGCTTCCAAGGTTGGAACACACTGTTACTGTTTCTATCTCCTTTGACAATGCACACTTGGTCTTATTTAGGACTTCTTATGTGTTAGATATTCTTTTTATGTCTCGTTGTATCTGTCTGTAGGTAGTGGATGTCCTTCAGAAGTGATTTCCTTCTTTCCAAGATGACTTTGTACCTAGTTAGTTTATCTCATATTGTTTAGCCACCAGCGAACTCTTTATTAAGAGATTGCCTGCTTTAACTTTGATCCATATATTGACTTCGGAGGAGGATTGTTCTGTGATTGTTCCTGTTCTAAGTCGTCTTTCTGTTCTGATGTCTCCTCTAAGTACCTCTGTACTGTTTGACTGC
Source organism: Moniliophthora roreri (assembly GCA_001466705.2). Lineage (NCBI taxonomy): Eukaryota > Fungi > Basidiomycota > Agaricomycetes > Agaricales > Marasmiaceae > Moniliophthora > Moniliophthora roreri. The sequence goes on along the minus strand of LATX02000039.1, from coordinate 3,983 downwards.
ATGTTGCACCTTGCAGATGTCATAGAAAGGTAAAGTAGAAATTAAAATCCCATTGATAGCACTTTGAGGGCTTGGTTAACTAGCCAATGCATTCATTGGGCCATAGTTAGGTTTCCTACAGGTTTCAGGAGTGATCCACTTTGGATCTGATACATAAATAAGTCAGAAAGTACAGCTTAGACACCTCTGTATAGCATATCCTATAGCTCTTCATACTTTCCAAGGCACTATAGCTTCTCTAAGGCAATGACTAGCAGACTGGGCTCACTCTAGTCCTTATTACCCATTATCTTGTGTCATATTAAAGTGTTCCAATTCAAAAGTAATGTAAAATGAATAAAAGTGGGTCTTTTCTAGATTTATCATATTACTGTCATCAAAGATGTTGGTGATAGAGTGGACAACAGCATCAAAGACAGCAGTAGAGCAGTGAGATTAATAATGATGTGGCTTTGGCTCCAGTCCTGGACTTCCCCAGTTACACAGCTCCAGCTCTAAATGTCATCCAACCTGCTGGAGCTGCATCCAACCCATTTCACTGTCATTTTCATTAGTTCTCTTTCTCTACTAATGTGCTATTGCCTACTGTACACAGACTGGAACTGAAAATCATCATTGCCACCAATAGTGCCCAGCATGCTCTTCAGCCTCAGCTCTGCTGCCGCATGTACCATGTGTGATGTCACCAAAGTCCCATGCCTTGACCAGTGCCTGATTGGCACTTGGCAATTCCTCCAGTGTGCTGAATGCTCAACAAGCCTGTTTTTCATTGGTTTGTGCATTTGATTGTGTTGTAACTAGACATTATAACTGTACATGGGTTTTAATAGAACTTTAACTTGTAACAATAATTATACATGGGTTGTAATGTAGTTATAATGTCAAATAATCCTTTCAAATGGCTGTAATGTGGTTACAAGAGAGTGGTAAGACAGTCACAATATTTGAATATATTATAACCTTGTCATAATACACTTGAGATCTAGCTGAATTTATTATGGTATGTTGTAACCCTCATAATTCTGTTGCAAGGCTATTATAATGCTATGTACTTTTTGCAAGTGTTGTTGTGAAATAGTGTTTTGCATCCTCAGACTCATTTCAGCCTTTCTCATATTTATCTCACATGTCTCACCTCTCAGTTCTCATATAAATTGCCAATCTACATACATATTTCATACATAAAACATAAAACCTACTATAAAACCTGTACCTACTCTTACTGATGGACAACTGATCTAACTTCTTGTAATCTCCCCAAATCACCAATTCTTGACAGGTGTCATTGTCAGGAAACTGAGAGGTGTACTCTAGAATGTGAAAGGCCCCACATGCAAGAAAACTGTTCTGCTTCTGTTTGTTTCCAAGGGAAAAGTAACCAGACCAAGTATTGTTGTAGAGGAAATTGCCAAATGATGCATGAAGTATCTGAATGCTGTCTTTTGGGCCTCTCACCTCCAGGATTGAGTGCATGCCATGTAATGTTGAGATAACATCTCCTTTGGGTAGNACACTTAATATGTTACTCTTATCTCTTATGATGCAAGTTCATTATCAGATTTCTATCTCTCTGGAGTCACTCAGAACCAATCTCCAGAGCCTGAAGTGAGGAAGCAAAACTGGAATGGCACACACAATTATACACCAAACAAACTCATCATGTATTCACAATCAGAGGGGGCAGAGTTACTTGAGTATGTACAAATATCTAGCTGTCCTTATATACAGTCCATGGAATATATCTACAGAAGAAATACAAATAATGTCCGATAATTCAGGAAATGATAAATGAGTGACTGAGATACTAAAAGAGAGAATAATCAGATGTCACAGAGTCTGGCCACTAGGGTATCCAACCATATCCACATGGGTATCTACGTCTCCAGGTGTTCTGGACTCTAAAATTTGTATTTTCTCTTTTTCTAAGTTGGGTATCTATGAGTGGATGGCTGTATCCATCTCGTTTCTTTACAGCATTTCCCTTTCTAGTATCTGCACATTGGCAGGGGTCTAGATGTTACATTACTTGTGCAGCAACGTCAACACTCAACTATACCAACACGGTAAAGTCAAGGCAAGGTTCAAGTTTGAGTTCACTCAGAGGATTCTGAGGTTCTGAGTTTCAAATGGTTCGTTGCTTTGAACACAAGTTATGATTAACCAGGTCAAGCTGAAGAGCTAAGACCCAGTCTTACTGTCTTAAATAAGTACAATGTATATACTTGTTTGTATCTACTAGAACATTATAGAACTTGAGAGAATGTTTAGTAATACTACATCGGAGCCGTTTTACAGTCATATCGAAGCAAGAAGAAAGTCATAGAAGAAAAGAAGATAACGTGGTCAGGTGATAGTACAAAGTCCAATAGAGAAAAGAATGTTTGTAACACTAGATGCCAAAGCTTCCAAGGTTGGAACACACTGTTACTGTTTCTATCTCCTTTGACAATGCACACTTGGTCTTATTTAGGACTTCTTATGTGTTAGATATTCTTTTTATGTCTCGTTGTATCTGTCTGTAGGTAGTGGATGTCCTTCAGAAGTGATTTCCTTCTTTCCAAGATGACTTTGTACCTAGTTAGTTTATCTCATATTGTTTAGCCACCAGCGAACTCTTTATTAAGAGATTGCCTGCTTTAACTTTGATCCATATATTGACTTCGGAGGAGGATTGTTCTGTGATTGTTCCTGTTCTAAGTCGTCTTTCTGTTCTGATGTCTCCTCTAAGTACCTCTGTACTGTTTGACTGCATGTTGCACCTTGCAGATGTCATAGAAAGGTAAAGTAGAAATTAAAATCCCATTGATAGCACTTTGAGGGCTTGGTTAACTAGCCAATGCATTCATTGGGCCATAGTTAGGTTTCCTACAGGTTTCAGGAGTGATCCACTTTGGATCTGATACATAAATAAGTCAGAAAGTACAGCTTAGACACCTCTGTATAGCATATCCTATAGCTCTTCATACTTTCCAAGGCACTATAGCTTCTCTAAGGCAATGACTAGCAGACTGGGCTCACTCTAGTCCTTATTACCCATTATCTTGTGTCATATTAAAGTGTTCCAATTCAAAAGTAATGTAAAATGAATAAAAGTGGGTCTTTTCTAGATTTATCATATTACTGTCATCAAAGATGTTGGTGATAGAGTGGACAACAGCATCAAAGACAGCAGTAGAGCAGTGAGATTAATAATGATGTGGCTTTGGCTCCAGTCCTGGACTTCCCCAGTTACACAGCTCCAGCTCTAAATGTCATCCAACCTGCTGGAGCTGCATCCAACCCATTTCACTGTCATTTTCATTAGTTCTCTTTCTCTACTAATGTGCTATTGCCTACTGTACACAGACTGGAACTGAAAATCATCATTGCCACCAATAGTGCCCAGCATGCTCTTCAGCCTCAGCTCTGCTGCCGCATGTACCATGTGTGATGTCACCAAAGTCCCATGCCTTGACCAGTGCCTGATTGGCACTTGGCAATTCCTCCAGTGTGCTGAATGCTCAACAAGCCTGTTTTTCATTGGTTTGTGCATTTGATTGTGTTGTAACTAGACATTATAACTGTACATGGGTTTTAATAGAACTTTAACTTGTAACAATAATTATACATGGGTTGTAATGTAGTTATAATGTCAAATAATCCTTTCAAATGGCTGTAATGTGGTTACAAGAGAGTGGTAAGACAGTCACAATATTTGAATATATTATAACCTTGTCATAATACACTTGAGATCTAGCTGAATTTATTATGGTATGTTGTAACCCTCATAATTCTGTTGCAAGGCTATTATAATGCTATGTACTTTTTGCAAGTGTTGTTGTGAAATAGTGTTTTGCATCCTCAGACTCATTTCAGCCTTTCTCATATTTATCTCACATGTCTCACCTCTCAGTTCTCATATAAATTGCCAATCTACATACATATTTCATACATAAAACATAAAACCTACTATAAAACCTGTACCTACTCTTACTGATGGACAA
>LATX02000038.1:0-38749 GCA_001466705.2 Moniliophthora roreri | reverse complement strand
GCTGGAGTACCAGTATACCAACCATGCCTGAGGTGATTTGTATGGACAGATGAATTGGTATGAAAGCTGGTTGAATCGTACATGTTCAATGTCGTCCGTCTGATCCCTTGGCACCATCAAGGTGGGTAATAGCGTAGTGAGGAAATACAATCCCGTGCTGAACGAGATTGCAACAAAGCAAACCGCAAATGGAACACGATGTCGGTTCCACAGTAGATCCAACACACCGACAAAGAAGAATAGCAGAGCGACCTCGAGAAGGATAGGAAGGGCCGACAAGAATGACAACACTCCCCACTTTTCGAAACTGTCTCGGCGAAGCTGACGGAGTGCCAGGGCTTCTCCTGGTGTTCGCGTTGTCGTGTCTCGTTGGTGCTCTCGTATCCACTGCTTGCACAGCAGGCCGAACAGTGCAGACGTGAGGCTGAGGATGAGGCTGAGGAACCAAAACACATTGATGCGGATTGACGATGCGTCTGCTTTGAATTGGGTGGGCTCGAAGGGAGTAGCTTGTGAACCGTTGACCTGTACTAAGATTAAATGGGTGAGGAGCGTAACTGTGGTGTCTGCGGGATCTTCGTCCAGCCATTGGTATGATTCGATCACGAATGCTGTTACGATAGCAGAGAAGAGACCGGCCTAGAAGTGCATCAATATTAGGTGACGAGATAGAGATCAGGGGAACATACGAAAACTAGGAGGGTGTCGATATCATCTCGCCAACCCTTGACCATGTCCTCATCATGTCTAGAAACCTCCTTCAACACCCTCTCCCACGACTCTGTCCGTGTCGGTTTCTTCTCTTCATCTACGTTTTCTGTCGGCTTTGTTGGCATCGGGCGAGGGTTTGGAATATATGGCTAATGGGGAGGCGTTCAGTGTCTGTATTTGGAATGGAAAGGATGATCTTTCGTACATCATTTTTGGCAACATCCTGCAAGAAAAAGTGCCTTTGTAACAGTTTATTGAATTCATCATCCTCTGTTGACTCAGACGAGGGTGAAGCAGCTTCCGGGATATTCATAGACTGAAGATCCAAGCCAGCCTCAGTGCTAGCTTTTTAAGGAGATGACTGTATCTCGAACCTCATTTTCTCGAATCGATCCAGCTTCAGAAGGCGGCAATGGAATCTGTATGGAATTGACTAAGAGTCTTCGTCTAAAAGCAGGGCATTACTTCATACTTGAGTAGGAGGAATGGATTCCTAGTGGTGATTGAGCACTACAGCTATTCCCATTAGAACCAGTTGAAACACACCTGGCTTCCCGATGTCCTAGCGATACTCGTACGTGGAGACGAAGAACGGCTTACAGCCTGGTAGCGAAACAGAGGTCAGTATGTTTTTCACCTGGCATAACAGAATGGTCAGCGTACCAAGTCCCCAGAAGACATCGCAATGATCTGGTAGACAAAGTGGTTTGAAAGAGGGCTCCCATACTTGATGCATGGTGGTGACAGCGACTGACAGCCTGCACGCTGGGAAATGCCGCTGCGGTTTTTGGACGCCCGAGGTGGTTACTCGGATGGCGGGTAATCGGAAACAGGCATCGGCATCGGCGTGTGTTTCTGTTGGATCTAACAGACCGCTATGGATCCAACTCAGTAGCCTTTTCAACTCTGAAAATGAACACTGAAGGTGCAGATCGAGACATTATCCTCACTCAACTTGCTTTCTGACTCAAAAAAACACCGCAAAACCCTCTGACACCTCTCGCACCCAGTACCTCAAATACAGTAGCGCCCCTCTCAATTGTACCTATAAAATGTCCCTCGCATTATTGGCGGCCTACCATGCGTTGACTATCACCTGTGGTAGATGGGCCCCGGCTATTATGGTGGAAGGAGTGGCAGAGTCCCGTAAAAAATACCCAGCGAGAGTATGTTTGGTTCACGTTGTGGTGAGGTGTAGCCAATGGTAGAGGTATATGTGCTTTATTACGCCTGCTTTTATCTCCTGTATACTAATGCAAAGCTCGATAGGATAGGTTGTACATGAAGGATCAAAAGCAGTCACCGTGTTCGCTGACTTGAAATACAGGTGTTCAGTTGGGGTGGTATATTCGGCACAGGTAGTGGCTGTACTTTCCTTTCTCTTAAATTGTGTATGCGACACCCTAATGAAAGATTGTCATTGATACCGACGTTATGAGCGCTGAAGTTCTGTGGATAATGAATGTGTCCTCCCTCCAATGGACCAACTCTATATCCTACACCGTTCGAGGTAACATATCAAGACCTCATCGTTATGAATGCATATCCCGTTCGGTCTCGATAGAGCATCAGATCAGACCTGTTTGGTTACCCGGGGAGAACATCCGTCGAGGAATCAGGAGTCGGTGCAAAGCAGTCAGAAGGCAAGCCTCCAACTTCTTGCGCTCTTTCGATCGCTTGAGGCCATGTGTAATCAATAGGATGATAATGGACAAGTTGTCGCGTGATGGCCTCGTTGTGAATGTAACGAATGAATGCCTGCCCGCGTTTACTCGTCAACAATTGCGAAACATATCCTTGGCAGTTAATATGATTTGCGAGGGCTCCCATGAAACCCCGACGCTCGCGATTATGATGTTCCTCATCATACCCTGGGCATGGTTTCCAAGATTGCTCAAAGAAGGATAGTAGGGTGAGACTCTCCACACGAACGTCTGTGTCTTCATGTGTCTACAATGCATTGAGTATAGGGAATGGAATGACGAAACAGAGGCCGATGGAATGCTGTAGGCCTGTGCACTCCATTGTGTTTGGAAGGTCATCCGCGAAACCACACGGATAATGTGCAACCATCTTTACCCAACACGATGACGGTTCCACAGCAAATCCAAAACACCGACGAAGAAGAATAGAAGGGCTACTTCAAGGAGTATTGGGAGCGCCGACAGGAACGACGATACTCCCCACTTCTCAAAGCTGTCTCGGTGAAGCTGACAGAGTGCCAGAGCTTCCAATGTCAAAATGGATGGCCAGGTACCATGGGAGCTCGACCTCCTCGATTGCTGTGAAAGCCGCCATTCCAATGACTCACGGATGGGCGAGGGAGGGGGTTGAACACTCTGAAACACTTCATAGAACTTCTTCCACCTATAGAGACTTGATTTTCCAACATCCAGAGCAAAGCATATATCTTCCCTAGTCCAGCCCGCCTCCCAAAGCCTCAGCGCACATTCCTTCAGATCCATACTAATTCTTCTGTTTCCCATTTGCTGACAATATCTAGCTGTGTTCCTGAGAGATTTGAAGATTGTAAATGAGTAACATAGACATACCAGACTGAGATTGACCGTCCGAACAGTGAGCGACAGTGCAAAACGTAGAACGACGGCCATTTCGATGACGATGACGCTTCAATCCCCTCGATACCATCCAATACAATGACGTAAATCCGTTTCCCCACGTTCTGGTCTGATTTTCGCGTCGCGTCGCGTCTCTCTCTTCTGTATCTCATCATTTAATGAGCTTCAATTACTATCTACAGGTATGACATGACATGCATGACAGCCAAGACAAATTTCCATTATTTTCCGGAATGACAGTAAGTTGGGCGCCTGAAAAATTTTTGTACCTTGACTAGCTTCAGAAGCAGAAGTTAGTGGTGGATATCGGTGTCCTTCATAATTGGCTTACTGAGAGTCTAGCTCGTTCTTGGTGGTCCCACAAACCGCTTGGGAGTTGAAAAGAACATGAGTGTTGGGACCAGAATGTAACATCCAGGTAACGCCCAGAATGCTTCAGCCCTCTCTCCCAATCCATCATTTGATGCATTTCCTCGAGTTCATCATTATCGACAATGACGGAGCCATGAAATCACTAATCAGGCCTTTCCTTTTGCCGTGACTCTGAAAATGAACACCAAAAAAAAGCGCCATAACAGGAGAGAAGGTACCGATTCGTTTCCTCTGAATGAACAGGTACTTGAATTGGGTGATAGTCCCCTTTCCCGGAAATGGAACCGTATCAGAAGCCTAACGAGATTCGTGCTACCCTAGCTTACTACATAAGGTGCAGATCAAGGCATCTCGAGGCTTGACTACGGCCATCTCTCTAGATACTCTCTCTGGTCTACATCATTGACACCTGAGTCGTACCCATTACCGCGTTCGTTGACTTGAAAGACTCGCCTCGAGTTAGGGGTGACGTACGTCCCTTTCCTTCTCTCTTCACCCTTCTCCAACTTACAACGTGAAACTAGATGCTCCGTACAAACGAATCGAGATCCCCACCGGCATATTTTGTACACTCTGTTAGCGATAAGCTTCACATTGTCACCCTCTTCTTGCAAGTCGAAGCCGATATTGGTGCGCTCTCTATTCCCTCCTGCTCCGAATGAACCAGCGGAAGGACCTAATAGCAGCAGTATGCGGAATAGGCCAGTTGGGATGCATCACAGATAAGTAGGCGTACAATACATGGATCCTCCTTTCTTTCCTTAGGCTTCTAACACATTCATTTCTGCTCGTCCTGATCTGATTTTCCCATTTAGTGTGCCCAAGACACTGCTCGACTTGTGAAATTGGTTCTGAATGAAGATGGCGCGCGAAGAAACGGGATTCTATGGTATCACAATCAAGATAGGAATTTAGGGATGAACGAGAGAACATTACATCTAACTGGGATGCGTGTAGTAGCATAACCTGTAATAAGATTGGATACATTCAGAGATCCCCAATTTCTCATCTACTGGACCCGGAAAACTGCTATACTCGTACACAATGCTCCATCTGAACCGCCAGTATCGATGACAACCACTCAGTATAACACTATAATTCAATCTTTACAGTGAATTACGGTCGGGTCAGTATTCAACAAGTTCTCGTTGATCTGAACTGTCAGATGCTCGTTACCTGAGGCTGGAATCATGGCGTCAGTCTACAAACATCCCAGCGACGAAAAGAAAGATGCAGAGGCTTACCTGTGAAATCTGTAGCTATCACCATGGACCCCGACTTCGTTGTCCTGTTCAATCAGGTCACCAAGTGTACCGGTATGGATTCGAAGCCTCTGCGCGTTATCCTCGTCCATGTCTTCCTGATCATGCGTTGGCTGTCCCATAGCATCCACTCGAGATCCTTGTCTGACATCGTGGCATCAGTCTACCCGAACATCCCAGCGGAAAACAACGAAGCTTACCTGTGAAGGCCATAACTGTCACCACCAACTTCACAACCCTGTCCACTCGAATCGCCAAGTATACCAGTACCCGTTCGCTGACGTGAACCTGATTCCTTCGTGTTATCGTCCTTCCTAAGATGCTGCGCGTTACCATCATGGCCTTCTCCAGACTCTCGACTTGCGATCTCAATCATCTCGTCCGGTGAATCAGCAATACGACCCCCTAGGATAGTGTTGTCATCGACATCGTTACGGGTGACTTTTTCGCTTCCCGAAAAGAAGGATAGCCAGCGACGGGCCGCAAGCCATGCACCAGTGTTGTGTAAACGACGAACGGGACCTTCCGACGGATCAACTCCAATAGCATCTTCATGTTCGTTCGAAGTCACGATACTCAATACCCCATCGTTATCAACCTGAATATCTCATTCGGTTTCCATAGAATATCGCATGGCACTCAGGTTCGGTAACGTGGGGAGATCATCTGACGAATCAGGAATTGGTGCAAAGTAGTCGGAAGGCAAACCTCCAACTTCCCGTGCTCTTTCGATTGCTCGAGCCCATGTGCCCCAGTTTGAAACCCATCGTCGGGTAACAACCTCATTGTGAATGAAACGAATGAATGCCTGCCCGCGTTTACTCGTCAATAATGCCGAAACACGATCTGTGCGGTTAATATGATCTGCGAGGGCTCGCATGAAAGCCCCTCGTTCGTTATCATGGCGTTCCTGATCATACCCTAGGCATGCTTTCCAAGATTCCTCGAAGAGTGACAGTAGTGTGAGACTCTTGGCACAAACGATTGGCTCTCCATGTGTCCATAATGCGTCGACTACGGAGAACGGGATGACAAAACGGAGGCCGGTGGAATGCTGTAGATCTTGGCGTTTCACCACACCAATGAGCTGATCAAGGTCGTCATCATCTACGAAGGGAGATGCAGCCAGTGTCACCCAATACTGGTGGTGGAACAACAAGTTGATCCCTTCAGGTTGTTGAAGGACAGGATGTCGAATGGTAGAGTTAGGATAACGAGGTTCCCAGGGGAGTGGATCTGGATTTCTGAGGACATCCTCGACATCGTGCACCGAGACAGCCTTCCACATCGTACGATTCCACCTGCCCAAGACAGAAGACACCGCCACAGAAGGAGGGACTGTTTCCAAGACATTTTGAAGATGGGGAATCATGGAAGGGCTATCGCGAAACATCGCGACCGCCCATTCAAAAGCGCGCAGCTCATACGCTCTCAGACTGAAAGAGCCCCAATGATGAGGTATCCAGACGTGCTGGTCAAACTGTCTGACTACCCAGAGGTCAAAAGAAGACCAATCCGAGGCCGGCGACTTGATGTGATCCCAAAACCGTCGAGCTTTTTCGCGGAGGAAGTCGTTGATAGCTGGGATTTCAAGTAGAGGACGAAGGACCATGCTCGAGAGCCGGTATACCAACCATGCCTGAGGTGATTTGTATGGACAGATGAATTGGTATGACAGCCGGTTGAATTGTCTACATTCGATGTCGTCCGTCTGATCCCTCGGCACCATCAGGGTGGGTAATAGCGCGGTGAGGAAATACAATCCCGCACTGAACGAGATTCCAACCAAGCAAACGGTAAATGGAACACGATGTCGGTTCCACAATAAGTCTAACACGCCGACAAAGAAGAATAGAAGAGCAGCCTCGAGAAGGATGGGCAGCGCTGACAGGAATGACGACACTCCCCACTTTTCGAAACTGTCTCGGCGAAGCTGACGGAGTGCTAGAGCTTCTCCTGGTGTTCGCGTTGTCGTGTCTCGTTGGTGTTCTCGTACCCACTGCTTGCACAGCAAGCCGAACAGTGCAGATGTGAGGCTGAGGATGAGACTGAGGAACCAAAATACGTTGATGCGGATTGACGATGCGTCTGGTTTGAATTGGGTGGGCTCGAAGGAGGCGGATTGTGAACCGTTGACCTGTACTGAGATTAAATGTGCGAGGAGCGTAACTGTAGTGTCTGCGGGATCTTCGTCCAGCCATTGGTATGATTCGATCACGAATGCTGTTACGACAGCAGAGAAGAGACCGGCCTAAAGGTATATCGATATTAGGTGACGGGATAGAGAGCAAGTGAACATACGAAAACTAAGAGGGTGTCGATGTCGTCTCGCCAACCCTTGACCATGTCTTCATCATGTCTAGAAACTTCCTTCAACATCCTCTCCCATGACTCTGTCCGTGTCGGTTTCTTTTCTTCATCTACGTTTTCTGTTGGCATTGTCGGGATCGGGCGAGGATTTGGGATATATGGCTAATGGGGAGGTGTTCAGTGTCTGTATTTGGAATGGCAAGGATGATATTCCGTACATCGTGCTCAGCAACCTTTCGCAAAAATCTCTTTGCCTCTTCCACTTTCCAAAATTCCTCCCACATCCTAGTCGAGGATGGAATAGATTCCTGGGTATTCATAGACTGAAGATCCAAGTCAGCCTCAGAGCCAGCATTCAAGGAGATGACTGTATCTCGAACCTCATTTTCTCGAATCGATCCAGCTTCGGAAGGCGGCAATGGAATCTGTATGGAATTGACTAAGAGTCCTTCATCTAAAAGCAGGGCGTTACTTCATACTTGAGTAGGATCTATGGATTCCTGATGGTAAATAAGCACTACAGCTATTCTCATTAGAATCAATTGGAACACACCTGGCTTCCCGACCTCCCAGCGATGCTCGCACGTTGAGACGAAGAACGACTCACAGTCTGAATAAAAAAAGCTAGAGCTCAGTATATTTTGCACCTTGCACAGAAGTAATCAGCGTACTGGTTCCCCAGAAGACATCGCAAGGATCTGGTAGACAAAGTGGTTTGAGAGAGGGCTCCTCGTGCTTGATCCATGGTGACAGTGACTGACAGCCTGCACGCTGGAAAATGCCGCCACGGTTATAAGTTGGGCGCCTGAAAAATTTTTGTATGTACCTTGACTAACTCCAGAAGCAGAACTTAGTGGTCTATATCGGTGTTTTCCATGATTTGGCTCACTGAGAGCCTAGTTCGTTCGTTCTTGGTGTGCCTACCACAGACTACTTGGGGTTTGAAATGTTGGAGGCAGGACGCCGCGAGCCGGCGCCTATACTCGAGTATAACACCCGCCTTAGCGCCCATGACATGTCCCTCATTCAACAATGACAGACCCATGGCATCACCAACCAGGCCTTTCTTTCTGACTGTAACTCTGAAAAGGGACACCGAAAAAGAATGCCGACCACAGCAATAACAGGACAAAAGGTTCATCGTCGAGGACCCCGTTTCCACTGAGTGAATGAGTGCTTGCATGGGGTGATAATCCTCTTTCCTATCAGAAGCCAAAGGAGATTCGCGCTACCATAGCTGACTACATGAGATGCAGATCAAGACGCCTCCCAGGATACTCTTATTCTATAATAAACAAGAATGTAACTCTACAGCACCTCGAGTTCCGTAAATGGAGCTGAACAATACTCGCAGCATTTACGACGGTAATGTTCTTTTAATACAGCAGAGTAGCAAAAAAAACAATTGACAATAGCACGAACACAAGTGACACTACACTCAACGCCTAGCCAACCAATTATAAATTGCAGCGGGTAGGGATGACTTACACATGTATGTGAAATGAGACAAGTGAAGAGAGTGTGCAAACTTTCCATCTTCCTTAAACCTTTCCATCCGACTACTTAATCCTCCTTCTTCGCACCGCCCGATGAAGTCCTTCTAGGAGGTGGCGCGCTAGGGAACCCACTTCCTTCACCAGCAGCCGGATTAGGCGTAGGCGGGAAATGTCCATACAATGATGCCGTGTTTGGTGTCGGTCCAGGTGTAGGTCCAAAATGACTCTGCGTGCCTGTCCCAGGCCCAGGTCCAACTCCACCCCCGGTACTTCCACCACTCGACGTCCTCGTCATAGGTGGTGGACCCAAACTCGGCGAGTTCCTCATAGGCGGAGGCCCGAAACTCGATCCAGGATTCGGTGTGGTCGGGTTGGAGGTTGCAAACGCAGGTGAGCTCAAATACGGCGAAGCCACGGGACTAAACACCTGCTGAGACGGGTACGGACTAAACGCTTGTTGACCGGGCATAGGTGATCCAGCATAGCTACTATACCCGCTGTACGTAGACATGGCTGGGGAGCCTGGGTTGGAGTTGTCGACTGTCCAGCCGGAACCTTGACGGATGACTTTGCTTCGGCTGCGGAGGTGACCACCGGCCCACTTGGAGCGGAGACCGGCTTTGGTGGATGCACCGGAAGCGGCGACGGCGATGGTGTCAGAGTCGTCTGGACCGGTAACGACTTCGACGGCTCGAGTGGTGATCCGAATGGCGTAGCCCATACAGACAAAGACGCCGCCGATGACACCGACACACCTGTGACAGGAACGGTCAGAACATTGTACTAGCAGGCTAATTTAGAGCACGTACCGTATTATCAACTGAATAAGGGAAGTTGTCCTCTGATGAATCGTCAAACTCATCGGATCCAAGTCGAATTTGAAGAAGATTCCAGGTGTGCCCTTGTTGTGTTCCAAGACTCTTGTGTAATGCGTCACACTGTATTGGTTCGTCCTCAGGGGGGCACTGCGTGGGGCAATGTAGGTCGTGGGTACGACATGCATAAAGTATTGGTATGCGACAAAGTCTAAAATGTTGGTCAGCAAAGTCACGGAAGCACTGTCAGGATTGAAACATACGTTCGTTGGTAACTTCGAAGGAGTAATCCAGGGGTTGGGTTATATCCGGGAAATAGGGACCAAACGAAAACTCGTTGATGACGTGCGAAAGGTTCATCTCTGTACCAAGCTTAGAAAGAGGGTTTCATCAAGTATAAAACAGAAAGTACTCACGACTATGGTCAACGTGTTCATAACTGGCGTACCCATGACCAAGAGTAGTGATGTGCAGATTCGCAGTAACCTTCTTCACTTCCAAAGAACCGTATATTCTGCACCCACTTCCATGCGTCTCATACTCATACGTGGGTTTGAACTGAGGTGCCGAACTACGTCCACGACCCAAGATAGTATCAAAGAAACCACGAGACTTGCGAGATTGGGCGACGGCCTGCCGTGCAGACAACATCTCAGCGTGCTCCCTGAGAGTACTAGGTGAGCGATTTGACATAACGGGATTGACCAAGGACATACTTGAGCTTCGTAGCCTTTCCGACATCGAATTTTTTCTGAGACGTGACCGGTTAGCCAGCACAGATTCTTGAGTTTTCAAAAAAGACATACCCCATCACGACGCAGCCTCATCATTCCCTTTCCGTCGTGCTTTGGAGATGCACTCAACATCAGACGATCACCCACAGCGTCTCTCAAATCCACACTCAAGTCTAGAAGAAAAAGATATTAACGCTCGAAGCCATCAAACGAGAAGGAATGAGTTGCACTCACATCGACAAGGCATAGCGACCAGCACATCCAAATTGATGTTGATGAAGCTCGACGTATCCTTATCCACGCTAAACTCATAATCCGGCCAGCCCCATATAAATTCTCCAATGTCATTCAACATGAGCAGCAACGCCAGCAGTCCAACAAAGAGGGTCATAAACCCTCGCGATTCTGATCGCGATTTGTATGTCGAAGGAAGCTTTGGGAATGCATCGAATTGAGCCAAGGGTGCGGGAACCACTGTGTCTAACTTGTCAAGGATAGAGTCGGAGGAGTCGTTTTCCATATCGAATGAGCCTTGACCAGAATGAGGACCAGAAATTCAGCTGAAACGAGACTTGCAGAGCAGAGGTCTTTGGATGACGACGAGTAGAAAAGGAGGATTCTGGCTCTGCCAGCGTATTCCGATGAAGCAGTAGTACGTGTCAGTCACGTGCTGCGGCACGGTAGTATTTCTCCGTGTCGGGAAATTGCCGGCTGACATCCGGATGTTGACAATGAGAAGCAAATTGAAAATGCCATTATTTAAGTCTAATACTTTCGGAGGAAACATGGATAGCAATGAAGACTAGAAATTGAAAGCAGGTAGATGGCTGAGAAATAGTAAATATGCATGCATGATGGCCGGGGAAGGAATCGCATAGGGTCGCATAGTCGGCGACTAGTGACTCTAGTTTTCACCGATCCATGAAAATCCCATGGAGGTCCTTCATATCCAACACATGGACACCCAAATCTTCCAACTCGTCCTCAATCTCCGAAGCAATATTTTGCGCCGGTGTAAATCCCCCACCATAAAGCACCTCTACCCGATCATACGTGCTATGGGCCTCCCTTATGAGAATAACCTCGTTTCCTCGACCAACGGCAGCGGAGCATGCTGGCAAAACGTGAATGTGGAGCATCATAACGATCGTGTCGACGGCAAGCGTTGATAGCATGAGCAAAGAGGGGTTGAGAGCACAGTCAGAGTCGGAAACAAACGGACATTTGAAAGAAAAGAAAGTAGAAACCGGACAAACTTGGAAAACTACTCACTTGCTCTGATTGCATGGTCCGACATAAGACCCACAACTACCACTTCGGCATCTTCCCTGATCCATTGAGCCAAACACGTTCCCGTGAAAGCGTTATTCTTCCTCTTGTCAACAACCACCTCTCCTTCCGCGGGGGGAAATATTAGTTCAAACCCCTCACCGCCTTGTTCATCGGGTTCTCCTTCATCACCGCAATTCCGAACATGGATGATGAGCGGTGCTGGCCGAGCCTCACGAGCTTTGGTAAGAACTCTAGAAATATTTCTCCGGAGTGCAACGGCTGAGGGGACACCTTTAGGTGGGTCTGAAAGGTTGCATATTTGAGCGTCAAGTATAAGTAACACGCGTCTCGGAGCCCCGATTCTATTCATCAATGGAGTGGCGTTTAGGAAAGCTGTCGGCATTCTGTTGTGGTCGGACTCGGAGGCGGATTAGGTCCAAAGCGTCGTAATAATGAGAGAGAAAGGGAGTATGGCGGTGAACGATTGAGAACGAAAGGAATGGGAAGAAGGATAAAATGACAGAGCGGCAAGTGGTTTTCGCGTTACGGTATTTATCAAGCTGGCGAGACTCTCAAACTTCGGTTCGATCATTTGTATCTGCCGCCACGTGTAAACCTTATCCGTCCGCAATCATTATGATCGACAACCAAAATCTTCACTTTGCCACCTCCCTCTGTCCTAATCCCCTAATCACCTCTCTCTGTGCAGACAGAATGCGTCTTTACTTGTCGCAGTAAACTTTTAAGTACGGTGGTCTCTCAGTCGCAGACGCAATGAAGCGTTAAGTCATCCCGTTGATCCGCTTGATTTCTGCAGCTGCAGGCAAGCTAGTCCGAGTGAAAAACACTCGGAACACCCTATCGACAGACGGCACACTTTTCTCTGGGGCAAAACTGACATTTATGGGCTTGATCATCTTTCGACTCAGTGCCCATATCTTTCAGGTCTAAATGGAGCGGCCCTACCTGGCACCTACCGGCGGGTGAAATAACACCGTCAAAGACTGCAGCTTCGAGCGCCCATCGTGCGCCGTACAGGCAAGCTACCTTTAGACACCTTCGTTTCCTTGAATCTCTCGCAGATCTCCTGAGAAGATTTATCACAACCTACTTGTGGGACCAAACCAACAGCCTACGGCAATTTAGCATCTTCGACACCTCGCTCCCGGCAGACCCACCAGGCTGCATGATCCAAGTCAAAGACCTAAAAACACCGAATGTTCTAGACCAACACGGTTTACTATAGTCTTCAAGCTCACCTGACCGTCCATGAGAGAACCACTTCCATAGAAAGGCCATGATATTCTTTGTAACCATATCACAAGGAAACCGTAGCTTGGACACTGGAAACTCGAGATTGATTGCATCTCTGATTCTTTCGGATCGTCCCATTTTCTTGTATTCCATAAAGAACATTCGCTGATTCATAACACCAGCGAAACGCCGACTGCCAGTACTAGATAACATATTGTTGAGCTGCAAAGTCGGTACTAAAGCGGCTTGTAGGCTACACTTGACAGAAAGAACACCCACCTTTAACTGTCAGTCAAAATACGCCCCTCACCGACTACCTCCGCGGCAAGTTCTGTAATTAATACTGAGGGTTAAAGGCCCCGTTTTCCTCAGGTTCGTGGCAAAACCCAATCCGTCCATTATGCTGTATAGCCAGGATACCAAGAACGACGGTGGCTCTGTAATTGAAAGGTCATGCACAGTGTGTGGAGCCTTTTGCATGAAGAATGAATATGAGTTACGGGACTGTATCTCCAAAAGATACGCTAGTACCGGCCAAGATTAGGGAGATAACATAGCGGCGGCGGTGATGGGGGTGATGGGGGTGATTTATGAATATATATAGGTCGAGATAGAAGTGAAGAGCCTCACCGTGTCAACGAGGAACCAGGTCCCATATCTTCGAGCGAGGCACAGAACCTCGGTCGGTGTGAATTGCGCCACACTGTATATATCACAGTCAAAATAACTGTAGGCGGACGCCTGGAACCCCGAATAACATACGGTGTTCAACGGTATTCAGTCGGCCGCCCAAGCAGTGGCACTTGTTGAATCAAATACCATTCATATTATGTGGAGACCTTTCCAGCCGATCCGAGGCAAAATCTGTCAGGATTTCCCTTGTGTTCCCGCGTAGTGAACGGGATTCGGGAAGGGCATGCAAAGGAACTGAGAAATCACCGATATTAGCTTGAGTTGCAAAATAGACCAATGGAAATGCAGAGATCCACCTACATCACGGTGCAAATAATGCAGCTTCATCCGTATCGAGCATTTCCCATCTACGGGTCACCAGCGACCAGGCAAGAGCCGGAGGTGTGATGACGCAGGTAGTTGCACAGCTTGTGCCCGCGAGGCATCATCTCATTGGATCCCGCTTGAAAGCCATTGTAATGCGAGTCGAGTATCCCAACGAGACGTAAGAGCTTGTATCTTTCGTCAAATCGGCTACGGCAAAAAGTCCTTCGAACGAAAAATCGACGCCTTCGGGGTTTCTGGCATCTAGGAGCCTCCGAAATCACGGACTACAAGCTCTAACAGGGTTACCGATAAGGTATCCAAACAAGCAAGGACATTCTAGACATGGGCCTCGAGAGCTATGCCGATGTGTATGAGAGAAAGAAGCAGGGCCTCGCACACACGAAGCGAACATATCTATTTCACCGCCTCTTCAGCATTTAGCCATTATCCGAAGGAGTCGGAAACTCACCAATTCGGAAAAGTTTACACACTCGGTCTGCGTCCCAACCTAAACGTAGCAGGGACCCTTCGACGACTCCTAAATGACCAAATTCAACGAGATAAGTGCAAAAAAAGAAAAGAAAAATGATACACGCCATTTCAGCAGGCTCCCGAATCTCCATCCATATAGCAGCTAGATGCTTAGCCACATCTAGATTTACATCTCCGCCGCTGTAAATGGTACTCACCACCTTCCACCGTCAAAACGTCATGGTCAATGTTCAATTTTAGTAAGATCTCTCCAGAAAACCGCGGGCCGAAATTAGTTGTCCAGTTCGTAACGGCGACCAAGTTTTGACAGCGAGGGACCTTTCTAGTATGAAAACAGCACTACACAACGTCGATTGTCACTGTCAGTGGCGCTTTTCTTTGAGCGAGTAGGGAGGGTTTCGCCGAAGCCTAGCTTGCGAAGATCCCCGTACGTTGAATCCCGAAGACGTCCGAGTCGGAGAATTTGAAAATAACTGATTCAAGCTGTTTTTCATGGACAGAAAGTGGACAGGTAGCACGATATAATCGCTCCGAAGCGGGCGACAAGCGGCATACCCTGCCACGAGGTCCTTCGTAATACGTTCATATGGACCCATACTCGCATTCTCGTGAGGTATCGTGATTAGTCGCATCGTGAGTGAATATCGGTCATTATGACGTTGATGTCGATTTTTGCAATCTGGCTCTGTGCATCTAAGTCATAAATACCTAATAATGGTTCCTGGGGATCGTTTACCAGATAGGTTGGACGTCCCTACACAAGATTTCATTCCCACTTGTTCGGAGCTGAAGCAATCAACGGAAGAAGAGGGGGTTTCCGACCTAACGATATACTTGGTAAGGTAATCTGAAGGCTTCATTAAACAATCATGATAACGCACTGTGCCAGTGATAGGAGTTCAGCTACGTTTTCAGTGCAGAGTTTGTCACGTATGCCCAAATTCTTGGTTTCCAAAGATGACCCATCCTTACATCCATTATGAACTCGGTTTGATGCCAAACTATGCAAGAGCGCCTCTCATACTTCCTGAAGTAATAGAAGGTGAGTGGTAAAACGACAAAAGAGAGCAGAGAAGATTCATCGCACCGTTAAGAGGTTATTAAATTTCAAAAATGGACCATATGAGAGGATCTACAAGTGCGACTAGAAGGCCAAAAAATGGGCCGATTCTGATTTCGAGGTCGATGACCTTGACAGAGGAGAGACGAGGATCTCACTTTTGAAGGTGAGAACACCATCGGACTGTATTGTTCCGGACAGTTTATGCTTGATAGCACGACCAGTACTCTCAGGCGGTAATCCCTAGCAAGGTAACAGGCTGGAAGGAGTGGCTTGGTCACTAATCAGTTTAGAAGGCGAATGAAGCCCGTCTTCCAGGGGAAAGGTATGTCATAGTCATTTCGATTGACGATAGTGTCGCTTGTTTGGGTATATTCTTCGTCGCTCGTTCTGATATGTTAGACTTACGTTTGGCTCAGTCCGATGAAAGGAGTGTTAGAGGTGTCGTTTGAACAAGTCTTCCCGAATCCTGAGCTTACAGCTGATCAAGACGTGACGACGACGTGATCCACAGCTGCAATACGCAATGGACCATCGATGAAGCGGTCATGCGATTTTATAAAAGGCTAAGATCCTTGTTGTCAGTGACTTCAAGATGTGTTATGGCTAACTCACCTATTTGAAATGCACAATGTTCTGTTGATCATTCACATCTAGTCCCAGCATTACGGCGCGTCATTTTCCGTTCGGTTAGCTTAGAGAAGTGAATTGGGTCGAGGATGCATGCTCACTGCGGCTTTGTCTCGTACCAAAGCAGTGCACTGTTGGGCCGGTGGTCGTACTAGTAGTAGACATCATCATGATCATGTGGGAATCCGTGCATGACCGTCGGCGTGGACCGTCGGCGTCCCCACCTTTGGACTGAGCATTCACCGCACTGTCAGCACTATCACCAGACAGTCCAGACTCCAGCACGACCCAAGCATTACTCAACTCGTGCCACAATCAAATCAATCTGATGGGGGGAATCAAGAGGAATTAATGTTATGGGCCTGCTACTGTTGACCAACATCAGTGAGTTTTTCATCGGCGACTTTTTCTGTCTCTGCATCTCATGCCATTTTGATAGTTATTACAGTATGAATATAGTCTACCTTCCTTTTCGCTTTAGGATAGGAAATTGATAGGTGTCACTTGACTGAGGTGAGTATGACAATTCATGAGAAGCGACGCATTGAGTTGATACAAGTTTCAGGGTCTACTCAGTGCTAGCACGGATTTGACAGCGATGGGATCTGAACATCACAGCTCATCATGTTTCCCGTTCCTGTCCGTAGACAGCTTGGGTTGTTTTCTGACCTTGACGTTTCCGCATCGAGCAGACTGACAGCAGCTCATTCGCTAACATGGCCTCCGGCACACCCTCCAAGCCAGATGTGATGATTATCGTGGACGACAAGAACATGACCTTTAACGAACCTTCACTCTGGCGAGTTTCGGGCACTCCGCGATGGTATGGAGGAACTTCAATGTGGTCAAGTGGCACGTTCTTGGCGAATGAGACATTTGCGTCCTTTAGCCTTTCATTCCAAGGTGCGTATGGCTTGTCGTCTATGTATGATCTTTTCTCATAGGCTTCCCAGGAATCTCCATAGCGTTCTTTGGAAACAGTCCCGCACCGGATAACTCTCCAACTTTTTCGATCAACATCGACTCGCAAACTTCCTCTGCTACCTACCCAGAACTAAGGGCGGATACACAGTGGTACACTTCACCCATCCTTACCGACGAACCCCACGAAATCACACTATCCAATCTCGATCAAATTGACGTGGACTACGCAATAATAACACCCGGTGATCAGACACCTCTCGAAGGCACTACTCTCACTGTAGATGACAGTGATCCTGAGATTGTGTACTACGGTCAATGGAAGGAAGAAAATGGACGGAGATTTGACCAGGGTACTGAGATAAGTGTCCGGCCCTTGCGAAGTACAACTCACACGAGCACAAGTTCTGGAGACTCATTTGTATTCCAGTTTGCTGGTATGAATACGTTACTTCTATACATATGCGATACTAATCTTCGAAATTCCAGGTACATCCATTTCCGTTCATGGTCTCTTACCTCTGAAAGTGGTTGGTTCGCTTGATGTTACCTTCACACTCGATGGCTCATCGTCAGTATCGTCCGTGTTTCCTGATCCCAATTCCAAAGTCGACATGCTTTTGCAACCGAATTACCTCTTCTACAAGAGTCCGACGCTCACACCTGGGAATCATAGCCTGATTGTGAACGTCACGGGAGTTGTTGGCGAACAAAGCTTTATCATCGACCACCTCACATACACACCATCCTTCGCTCGACTGAGCCAAAAGCCTAACTTTGCGTCAACTAGCACTGAGTCTGGGTCCACCGCCACAGCAACAACATCACTATCAGAACCGACTGGACAGACGGGAAGTACAAAGCCGAGACAGCATGTTGGTGCGATAGTCGGTGGTGTTGTGGGAGGCGTTATCACCCTCCTTGCGATCTTGCTGCTGCTTCTATTAGCGAGGAGACGCCGTAAACCCAAGGAAAAAGGTCAGTTTCATCGTTGTAACCTTGGAAGATCCAACACCTACTCTCTTTCTTAGGCCGAGCCTTCGCCAGTGAACCGTTCACCAGCATGTCTGCCGTTGATGTAGCCACTATTCAGACTCGAATCAACCCTTCAATGGACATACAAGCTCGTGTTCCCAACGCGAAATCTCCTTCGTCCCCACTGAGCATTGCAAGCTCCTCAGTAGCAGGCGATCCGATGCGGCAGACTGAAGTTCAACGGCGACTAGATCAGATTTCATTACTTACATCGCAAATCGAGGAGGCGCAGACGAATAGACATAGCAATGTGGACGTGGACGTGGAGATGCTTTATACAAAGATAGATCAGCTCACGAAGGAAAACGAGAGGCTGATGAGAGGCTACATGCCTCCTCCAGCTTACGAGGCAGGTGAAAGGACTGTTCATCATCGTGCTAATGAACAGTAGCAACTGTATCAATGCACCGTATTCAGAGTTTCTTCGCTGTAACTCGCCATTATAATCTCTGAAGTACAACCACGTATATAATATATATTCGCTCTGTAAAATCGTACCCAGTCATGGATTCGACGTACCGTGAGAGTTCGGGCTTCATCGCTGTTCCTATCAAAATTTCCCCTTTGCTTTGCTCATCACCACGCAACACCACATCGACTTTGCTTCTACGAGGAGATCGGAACTTCAACTCCTTCACTCGTGCCGGAGGATATTGGATTATCGGGACTGCGAGTTGTGTCGTGTTTGAATTCACACCACTGCGATTGCGGACTATATCCTAATGTCGTCTCGACTTTGGACCCTCTGATATTTGTCATGCCCGACCTGATATCAGTGAGCTTCTTATCGGCGACTTTTTCTGCTTCTGCATCTCATGCTATTTGAATTGGTATCACTTGGCTGAGTTGAATATGTCGTTCCATGAGAAAACGAACTGAGTTGATCGAAGTTTCAGTGCTATTAGAATCGATTTGATAGGATCTTCACTGCCTGTTTATAGGCAACTTAGGTCGATGAATTTCTAGCCCAGACGTTTCTGCACAGAGCGGATTGGCAGCAGCTCATTCTCCACCATGGCCTCCGGCACACCCTCTAAGCCAGATGTGATGATTATCGTGGACGATAAGAACATGACCTTTAACGAACCTTCACTTTGGCGAGTTTCGAGCACTCCGCGATGGTATGGAGGAACTTCAATGTGGTCAAGTGGCACGTTCTTGGTGAACGAGACATTTGCGTCCTTTAGCCTTTCATTTCAAGGTGCGTATGGCTCGTCGTCTATGTATACTTTTTTCTCATAGGCTTCCTAGGAATCTCCATAGCGTTCTTTGGAAACAGTCCCGCACAGGATAACTCTCCGACTTTTTCGATCAACATCGACTCGCAAACTTCCTCTGCTACCTACCCAGAACTAAGGGCGGATACACAGTGGTACACTTCACCCATCCTTACCGACGAACCCCACAAAATCACACTATCCAATCTCGATCAAATTGACGTGGACTACGCAATCATAACGCCCGGTGATCAGACACCTCTCGAAGGCACTACTCTCACTGTAGATGACAGTGACCCTGAGATTGTGTATTACGGCCAATGGAAGACACAAAATGGACAGAGATTCGACCAGGGTACTGAGATAAGTGTCCGGCCCTTGCGAAACACAACTCACACGAGCACAAGTTCTGGAGACTCATTTGTATTCCAGTTTGCTGGTATGAATACGTTACCTCTATACACATGCGATACTAATCTTCGAAATTCCAGGTACATCCATTTCCGTTCATGGCCTCTTACCTCTGAAAGTGGTCGGCTCGTTTGGTGTCACCTTCACACTCGATGGCTCATCCTCAGTATCATCAGTGTTTCCTGATCCCAATTCCAAAGTCGACATGCTTTTACAACCGAACTACCTCTTCTACAAGAGTCCGACGCTCACACCTGGGAATCATAGCCTGATTGTGAACGTCACGGGAGTTGTTGGCGAACAAAGCTTTATCATCGACCACCTCACATACACACCATCCTTCACTCGATTGAGCCAAAAGCCTAACTTTGCATCAAGTGGTAATCAGTCTGGGTCTACCCCCTCCACCACAATACCACTATCAGAACCGACTGGACAGACGGGAAGTAAAGAGCCGAGGCAGCATGTTGGTGCGATAGTCGGTGGGGTTGTGGGAGGAATTATCGTCCTTCTTGCGATCTTATCTCTACTTTTGTTCGTAAGGAGACGTCATAAAGCCAAGGAGAGAGGTATAGTTTTAGTATCATAATTCTTGAAGATGCAACACTGACTCCTCCGTGAGTCAAGCCCTCGCCAGCGAACCGTTTACCGCCATGTCTGCCGTTGATGTAGCCACTACTCAGATCCGGGGCAACTATTTGATGTATATACGAGCTCGTGATCCCAAAGTGAAACCTCCCTCGTCACCACTGAATATCGCAAGCTCCTCAGCAGCAGGCAATCCAATGCGGCAGACCGAAATTCAAAGACGATTAGATCAAATTTCGTTGCTTACGTCGCAAATCAAGGAGGCGCAGACGAATAGACATACCAATGTGGACTTGGAGATGCTCTATACAGAAATAGATCAGCTCACAAAGGAGAACGAGAGATTGATGAGAGGCTACATGCCTCCTCCGGCTTACGAGGCAGGTGAAAGGACTGTTCATCATCGTGCTAGTAAGCAGTAGCAATCATATCAATGCATAATATCTAGGCTTTCTTTGTTGTAACCTCGTCATTATAGTCCCTGAAGTACAGCCCTGTATGATACATACTCGTTTTGTAAGGTTGTACCTAGTCGCGGATTCGACGTACCGTGAGAGTTCGGACTTTATCGCTGTTCTGTCAAAATTGCTCCTTTGCTTTGCTCATCACCATGCAACACCACATCTACGAAAAGATTGGAACTCTTTCACTCATGCTGGAGGATATCGGAATATTGCAACTGCAAGTCGTGTCATGTTCGAATTCACACCGCTGCCATTGCGGACTAGGCGCTTCTTGTCATCAGTCAACGTTCAATGTTCAACCATAGAACATTGAATCTCGACTCTGGACCCTCTAATATTTGCCAGGTCTGGTCAGACAAAGCCCTTCAATAATAGGTTCCGGGACCGTGATGTGAGGTGTTTCCGACGCACTTTTGGAGGCAAGTTTTTGGCGTAGGTTACAGGATCGGAGCCTAGCCTGGCCCGAACAACTTAACACCTCATTCTGGCCATCTTTTGGGATTATATATCCGAGCGATATTAAGGGACCTCTCAAAACTAGGAAACGGCGATGGGATACACTGCAAGTGTTGATAGATCGCATCATCTGTGGGCTGAGTACTGAGTACTCCCAACACCATTTTTGTACCAGTGGTCGTTCCTCCCGGCCTCGTAGTAATGCTCCGAACCAGCGTTGTCAAGGTGTTGTCAAAGATTTAGTGGCTCTTCGTTCATCAGTCTTGTTAACTGCGAAGTTTCATACTGTTTCTATAGAGAAATCTTGTTATGGCTTTCTTGCCCTAGGAGCTGATGTGAGTTACCACGTCACTTTGAGATTCCGTTCTATCATGATCTATGTAGCCTCTATAAAGGAAACTCATGGAGTGTATAGGCAACTCAACTCGAACGACAAGTTCATCACCTGTTCTTCAATATGGCCTTCACCTCCACGTCAGAGTTGATGATTTCGTGGACGAAGGGAGTATGAAGTTCAATGAGCCTTCAATTTCGGAAGTCGCTGGCCTTCAACGATGGTATGGAGACACCTCAATGTTTGCGGCCAAAACCTCGAGGTCTGAGGCGAGGTTTGCATCTCTTAATCATTCTTTTCAGGGTATGGCACGACTCGTCTTCTCTATACTTGAACCCTCCTCATGGCGTTCCTTTCACAATGTCTACAAGGACCTCCATTGCATTCTTTGGAAATACTCCTGGAAACAATGCTTCTCCGACTTTTTCTATTAATATCGACTCTCAAGTATCATCCGGCACATACCCGGGTTTTGCAGTGTATACGCAAGTGGTACACCTCCCCATCCTCGTTGACGGACCTCACAACATCACATTATACAATCTCGATCTAATCGACGTGGACTACGCAATCATAACACCTGGTGATCAGACACCCCTCGAAGGCACTACCCTTGCTGTAGTAGATGACAGTGACCCAGAGATCGTGTACCATGGAATGTGGAAAAAGCAAATTGGGCAACAATTCCATCCGGGGGATGGGACGCCGGACATCCGATCGCTGCGAGATACAACACACGCAAGCAACAATACCGGGGACTCGTTTGTTTTTCAATTTGCTGGTATGGACGTACTATTTTCTAGTGCATGCAGAACTAACTTGCATATTTCAGGAACATCCGTCTCCGTTCATGGATTCTTGCCTCTGGCATCTGCCGGGTCGTTCAGTGTCACCTTCACCCTTGATGGCACATCCTCAATATCAACGGTGTCTCCCGACCCTGTTGAGACCTCCAATCTCGGCAACATGCTAGTACAACCTAATTGCCTCTTCTATAAGAGCCCCACACTCGCTCCTGGGAAACATAGTCTTCTCGTCAATGTTACAGACATAATTGGGGAACAGAACTTCATCATCGACTTCCTTACATACACGCCATCTTTCACTCGACTGAGCGAAAAACCCAACTTTGGATCAAGTGTGGCTCAGCCCAAGTCTCCCACAACCACGAACGTATCAGAACCGGTTTCGAGTACAACTGGACAGACAGGAAGTAGAAGGCAGCATATTGGTGCGATCATCGGAGGGGTTGTAGGAGGAGTCATTGTACTTCTCGTGATACTCTTCTTGTTTCTCTTTGCAGTAAGGCGCAGGAAAACCAAGGAGGTACACGGTTAGCTTTGGTATCGTATCTCAAGAAGAAGACCTACTTATTCTTGTCTTAGCATTGGCTGCTGAACCGTTTGTGACTATGCCTGCTGATGGAGCCATCGTTGAGCGAGGTTGCGATCTCAAGGTGCCGAAATACTCCTCGCCATCAGCTAGCACTTCTCATCCTATACATCAGGCCGAGTCTCAGCAAGGGTCAGAAAGGATGACATCCCTCATGTCACAGGTCGAGGAGGCGCAGACAAATGGATATGGTGGCAATGTAGACGTGGAGGTGCTCTGTACAAGAATTGACCATCTCACGAGAGAGAATGAGAGGCTGATGAGAGGCTATCTGCCCCCTCCAGATTACAACACCGAGGCGAGTGGTCCGTCGAGGCGGATGGCTCCTCGTCATGACTCCCACTAAGGGATACTTCATAACACTCGCGTAGACTGTCAGCTAGAGTAAGGAACTTGAAGCAAACTCGATGTTGGGAATGTTTCTGGATTTCCTATGTCAGCACTGTCCTTTCATCCGAACGGGTCTTTATAGAATCAGTCTATCGGGGATACCCCAGCACCGATCGTGCGTGTGAGAACTCACCACAGCCATCGGTGCATCGCAGACTGCGGCCGCCATGATGGATATGGAGAATCTCTGTACGTGAGATGATTGGCTCACGGGGGAACTTGAATGAGGCTGAGAGAGGCTACATGCCCCCTCCGGCTCCACAAGGTAAACGGGAAGTCAATGGAAATGGCTCATCGTCATGCTAAGTAGCTGTAACATTTCAAACTTTGGTAGAAATTCTCTCTCCGCAGTGAATTGCTCTAAGTGCATATCGTGGGTAATTGTACATACACTTGAAATGGTCATACACTATACGCCTTGTGACGACAGAATCACGCAAGCACCTCGTCAAGCTCCCCATTTTCTGCCATCTCCTGTACAATGTCAAGTCCCCCAACAAATTCTCCCTTGATTATCAGCTGAGGGAACGTTGGCCAATTGTTCAAGACCTTGAGGCCTGACAAAAGAGACTTTTAGTCTCAACCGAAGCACAAGTTTTTGATCACGTACCCTGGCGGACCTTTTCATCCTCCAGAATGTCAAAATGTGCAAACTCAATGTTCCTATCCTTCAATAGACCCGCGATCTTCCTTGAGAACCCGCACCGCGGACTATTAGGATTACCCTTCATGAAGAGAACAACCTTGCTTTGGTTCATGATTTTTTGCATCCGCTCGTTCAGTTCTTCTTCAGACTCTTCAGGTTCATTGAGAACATTTGCGAGTGAGGCTTTAGATGGTGTTTGGTTCGTATGAGATTGTGGGTTCGCGGCGGGCGTGGCGGCAAATTTCGCAACAGCGGATGTCAATGCTGGAGCATCTGCGCCTGATATCCGTTGAAGTAACGTGTGTCCCTAAGCACGATATACACATGAATTCTCGCCCTTTTCAAAAAAGCCATCGTACTACGTACTCGAAGAATGATGAATGTTGGTACGGCTTGAATGTCGAAAGACTCCGAGATATCATCCTGGGATTCCGCTTCAATCTGTCTCAAGTGAAGGTTTTGTCAGAGTCCGAAGCAAATAAAACGAAGAGATCCATAAACGCACCTGCAGAAAAAGCACACTGGAGTATTTTTTCGCGAGCTCAGCAGCTACAACATTCATTTGTTTGCAAGGCTCCGCCCATTCCGCCCAGAAGTTTAGCACAGAAACTCTGTTCAGATCTTCAGATAACAGTTTCTGGAAATGCGAAGGAGAAGTAACGTCGTGGTAGTTGGTAGACATGGTTGGAGGTTATCGGATAAGATTCTGAATCAGCGTAGTCAGTGTCAGAGTCACGCCATAGAAACGTCAGCCAGCGCTTATTATTCTGGGTAATGAGCGCTTGAGCGCCCGAACCAACCCCTCGTACATACCATCACGTTGCAGGAACGACAGTCTTCAGGAATCTGCAAAATCTGCACCTGTATTCCGAAGTCTCAACGTCTTTCCAGTGATCTGCTTACCAGAACGGTCTACACTGTCCAGCGATTCCTTCAAAATTCAACTGGATTCGAATCTAGTGGTCTTCGTGACATCGAGGGTTGCTGGCAGCTAGGAGCTAAAGCGTTTGGATTCAGTGCCTGTGTGACGAAATAAGTACTAAATCCTTCAGGGTCAGGTACTCAATGGTAGTACACACTGAGAAGCCACGGTCGTACCGGAGTTCCCAAGGGCCTTTAGACGTTTCCGACCGTAATCGCGGCTACGACGTCCAACCCGGCTTGCAGGGCAAGAAGCTGAATACATATCATCAAATTGTGTCATCTTGACGTCCCTCCTATTTTCTGCAGAGAAATTCCTGTGGCTCGCTATGACCCACTTCGAACCTTCCATCTTTATCCACTATGACCCGAGGACTGCGGGGTCGAGTATTGGCTACCGCAATCTCCACTTCTTGGCTATGATGTTCAGTGACCCAGACTCAAACTCCGCGACACAAACTCTCGCGTGCCGTGGTAGCCATGAATCCAAATTGACCAGGAAGACAAACATCTTTCCCTTGCGGGCTGGCACCCTGAATTTTGAAATGGGTTTTTCGCAATTGATCACCATATCTGATCCTCGCGTCTCCCGCAAAATGTTCTTCGTCCAGTCAACATGATATCAGTATCATGGTTGGTACCGTCATTGAGGGCCGTCCCTGCATTCCTGACGAAACCGCCCTTTCGTCATAGTACAATTGGTGTTTTCATCACTCAATACTTTATTTGGCGTCTCCAAGACCTTGTCAACCCTGAGATCTGCGGAGCGCCGGGTTATTGTATTACTGCCTGATGCAAATATATCGTTTGAAACTGCATGGACACTTCAGCATTGCATGCTAGGACAATCCAGCAACTCAACGGCTGGGCGTGCCGGGTGTGTATGGAGATATTGGTAGGTGGACGGAAGCTGTAGACCTGTCGTACTGGGTTCCCGCGGTAAATCATGCAATCCGAAGCGTCGTAAGTACATAGCGATGGTAAGGAAGTTCTCGACAAAATTCATCAGAAGTTCTGGGAAATTCGACTTAAGAGTAAATATATGTGGGTAGGGTTATTCCTTCGCTCGCTTATTGTCAGTAACCGCGATTAGGAACACGTTGCATTTGACCAGATGACCTGAAATGGCAGCGTATATCATGCCGGAAATACCATCGAGTATAAACTATCCTTGATGAGCGTCGAGATATTCTGCAACACGCTCGACCAGTGTAGCCTTCACACCGGAAGTGGACGCCCCCTTGCTTCTCAGGAAATCCTATGGGTTCCAATAAATTCATTAATTCTGTCTTCAATGCAATCAGACGACATACCTTCAGCTGATCGACGCGAAGCTGCCAAGAAAATGAATGTGAGTAGGGGCAGTGCGCGTCTAAAAATCACATACCTTGGACAGCTGCCCAGAATCATGTTTGCTCCGTATCTCCGCCTCGTCCACTGTTGTATCCTGGTTGTGTGTCAGACATAATAACGACATTTACGCAAAATTGATGAACTGACAGCTTTGCGTTTGGAGCCGGTGGCCACAGGAACAATTATGGTAGAACTTTCGTCGTTGGCAAGGGCCACTTTCCACGACTTCATCAGTTTACCCGCTCGCTGGAGTAATGTGAGATAAGGTTCATTCAAAGGTCGCAAGACAGACCTTGTGAATCATCTCGTACTTGGGTAAGGTCAAGTCCTCGAACGAATCCGGATCATATTGTTCATTGAAAGCACTTGCTTGAAGTTGGGCGTTGTGGAATGCAAGTGCTGACAGGAAAACGTAAGCACGTTATCAATTCTTACTCAAAGGCTGTTCACCTGGATTGGGATACGAATCAGGTGGATAGGAACCGTTTTTCAATGTGAGCTTGTCCATCCAGGCCCTTGCTTCCTCTACCAGGTCCTCCGGAGCTTGGAAAGTGGAGTATTAGATAAGGTTCGAAAAGAAAGAGACGACGTTCTCACCAATATGTCCCTTGTCCAGAGGCGCCTCACGTATATCGTCAGCAAAGGGCAGAGGAATTAAATGAAAGCCGGCTGGCTCAGCCCAGCCAGCTTCCTCAAGCCGCTCCTCCTGAGAATGAAGTAAGTATGTATTCGATTGAAAGCTCTGGGGAATGGTAAACCTGAGGTAACATGGCGTAGAATGTTGGTGAAGCATTTCGTCGGATGAGTGCGAGCACCAGTCCTATCTTATTCTTCTTCACCATCGACTTGAGCAATGCGCTAAAGGTCCTCTTGCTTCCAGAATAGGCCTAAAGAGACTGGATGAATAAAGAACACCTCGATCCGCATGAGACGCTATCACCATTTCATCGGGATATATGAATACTGAGTGCTTAACATTATCTTCAAATGCCAACTCGCTGCGGTCGTTGAATCCCAGCAACTTGATAACTGGAAAGTGTTACACCGGAACAACAAAGAGAGGAATGATTCGACTTACTTGGCTTCATATCCAAAGTTCGGAAACTGCGCACTTCCTCTGAAGTGTAGAACGGCTACGGAATCTCGGTCATAGATATCTGAGGAGAACGGTAGCTTACTGACTCGTTGGCCCACTTTTACGACCCGCCTCGCCGCTACGCTATTGTCATCGTCATCAGCTGGAGCACCAAGTGCCATGCCAAACAGTATCTTCTGTTTGTCATTTTCGGCTTCACGATCCTGGGAGACACATTATTAACAATGTTTCCGTGATAACGTGTTGCCTTCACCTCATCAACTTGACTGGTTCTGAGGAACACTACTTCCATCCTGTCGCCCAGATCAACGAAGTACTTGTAGGTTCCCTTGGTCTGCTGAGTGACCAGGCCGTATCTATTAGTCCTTAAGGTCAGAGGATATCGCGATGGGAATGAGTAGACTCACCCCTTCACACCGATAGTAAAGCCGTTACCCAATTGCAGAGGTATACTAAACTGAGCCCGCTTCGGAACTTCGTGGAAGCGCATCTGAGCCAGTAAATCCTCTATGCGAGAGATTGATATAGACTGAGGCAGTACAGATGGGTCCTCCGCATCATCCTCGTCTTCTGAAAGTGTATTCGGTTGAAGGACGGACTGATATCAGGAACTCGGTGAGAACAATGATTAATGCTTACACGGAGTAACTTACAGAGTAGAACTTGTGAACGTCAAAAGGCTTTGCGTCGGTACTGATGAAAAAGGGTTCAACAGTTATACCGGCTTGCGTCAAGTCCTGCGGCTTATCAGATCCATGTACTTGAGAAATAACTCTGATGATTTACTGCCAAAGTAGTCCGCGCTGAGGTGGCCAATTGCTTGCTTCCAGGGCCGGCATGAGGATCATCTTCGTCTGTGATCAGAAAAACACGTTTCGAAGCTGTCTTTGGAGCTCTGTTGAGAAAATTTCAGACCTTGGTACAGATTTGAGAAAGAGTACAAACCCATCTCGTATGACCCAGTTACAACTGGTGAAGAGATCACCTATAGGAACACACTTGTCAACCAAGGGTGGCAGAGTCTCTTTCAACTCCTCGGGGTTCTCTCTTGATGCTGCCCCTACCATCAACACTCAAGAATGATGGCTAAACTGTTTGGGACTCACAATCCAACAGTTGCATCAGCCCCTGTATTGTTGGAGCACCTAATGGTGAAATGGGTTGGAACAGGTACGTATTCTTCTTTATCTCTGATCCTTGACCCCGAGGGGTGTCTGAATTCGCTTTTCTGGTCTTTTCTCTCGCTGAGCCCTGCTGTATATGGACGCTGGTCGAACTCACGGTATTGAATAAGAGAACGCCGACAGAGTCATTCGGTCCCGTAATGATTTTCTTCTTCTGAATTTGGACGGCAGCGTCCAAGGCAGCAAATAGATGACATGTTTGCACATTTTCGTAGATTGGATCATCGTAAAGTTCCTGCATTGAAGGAGAGCAATCTATACAGAACAAAATAACGTCTTTCTTGGTGTCCATATACTGAAAAGATTGCGTCGCGTTAGCATGACTTTCTATGGTAGGCTGGAGTATTCGACGCACGGAAGTATCCTGAAGCTCGTCATCCTCTTCGTCTTCGACTTTGTTCCAATCGTCGTACGGCGCCATTTTGCGAAGTGTGCAAGGTGGAGTTGCAATGAGAGTCGTTAGAGTCGTTAGAGTCGTGACGTGACCGACGCGTCAACGAGTCACTTTGGTGGCAGTGACTCATCACGTAAACTTGATACATTCCGTTACGTTCTATCGCGTTCATCGTGACGTTTACCACCAAGTCTCGAGCTTTTCTTTAATCCACCAGCCATGGAATTACGCAGGATTCCTCTTTCTGAAATTCCAAATCTCGAAACTCCTACACAAAAGATTCACTCTGATCAAGACGTTCAAGTTTGGCGAACGACCCAATCATATCACGACTTCTCGATATTCCTGCGAAGGTTGACCGAATCCGTTGTTGGATACACATTACCTTGGTCATCTGCCTCGCCCAGCACGGTAAGTAATCTCCTTGGTACTCAGACTTTACTCACAAGTCCAAACCATTCTAGTCGATAGTGAGTACCGTAAAACTTCTTGATACTCTTGACAGCTGGATCGACGAAATACCACCGCAAGAAACACCTCAGAGATTTGGAAATCTTTCTTTTCGGAAATGGGGGGCTCGACTCGAAGAAGTCAGCGACACATTCTACCTTGTGATCAGAGTACTGCGTGACTGATCATATACACAGAGAGTGGACCAACTCCTGACTGACTTGGTCTCCCATGAATTCACATCGCTGATTCCGCATGTAAAACCATATCTCCTCACGTCGTTCGGGTCATTCCTTCGTATGGACTATGGTACCGGTCATGAAACATCATTCGCACTCTTTTTGCTCTGTTTAACGCTCGTCCGATTTTTTCAACCGCAACCTGATGAGGAAAGGGAGCTCGTCTTTAGAGTGTTTACACGCTACCTGCAGTTATGTTGGAAACTCCAGGACGTTTACAGGCTTGAGCCTGCTGGTAGCCACGGTGTGTGGGGTTTGGACGATTCGCATTTTTTAGGATACATTTTTGGAAGTGGTCAACTGAGAGGTCTGCTTTTTTGTTTTTTTCACTTTCAGTATAATCCGATCTCTGATCTTCCCTATTATAGACCAGACTGAAATACCAGTCTCGGCAGTCCTTCATCCGCCGTTGCCTCCCACGAATCTTTACTTCATGTCAATCATGAGAATCCATCAGGTCAAACATGGACCGTTCCACGAACACTCGTCTCAGTTGCATTCCATTGCTGTAGGGGTCCCAAATTGGGGGAAAGTCAACTCGGGTCTATTCAAGATGTATGAAGTGCGTAAATTTCTGCGCTGACCGGGCCCCACACTCATAGATCTGAAAGGCGGAAGTGCTGGGCAAAAGGGTCGTTGTTCAACACATACCGCTTAGCGGGCTGTTGGAATGGTCTCATAATGGAGCGGGCCAGACCGACACACCCCAGCAAGGGACGTCCTCGGCGAATGCCAGCGCCACGTCCAATCCCTCAAGTTTACAAGCTCCATGGGCGACGACTGTACATTCACAACCCCATTCTCAAACCACCATGCCAGCTCGGAGTTCCTGGTCGACCCAAACACACCTACCTCGGTCTCGAGCCACGCCTGGCAATCAACAGAGTGAGGACTTTATGTAGGCATGTAGCATACTTGGTAGAAATTTTGAATTCTAGGCAATCGTCTCCGTACCGATCGTAAGAACTATTGTGGACTAGCGCGTCTTTGAAAGAGGTGTCGTCGCTTATTGCTTGAGAACCTCACGTTAAGGCGGCCGATTCACCTCTATGGCGACAGGTTTTTCCCAATGCTAATGTCACTAAATAGATTGTTACCACGCATGCGATGGGAACACGACATGTCCGACCAGGCGCGTCCCTCGCGGTAAGGTATTCTCACAGAGATCTGGGTACAGTGTCTTGGATGGATTATTTCTCAACCAGGCAAATGCTGTAAGTAGCTATAGCGACGCCACAGTAAGCGTAACATTAGTCGGGTCGACAATTCGGAGATCTCGCTCGATATTGTACTTTGATTCGAACACATTAGCCCTTGACCGACCCGCTCAAAGCTGTCCCTAGAAACATGCGGGGGGCGAAATTCGGCTGCCGATCACGGCCAGGGAGTGACTCGAGAAGAGATATCATAAAAGCGAGCTAGAACACATGGGCGTAAAATGATCATACGTATGGGTTAAGGCATCCCCGACTCGGACTCGGATTCGAGAGATCCAGGGCTCCAGGTGAAGAAAATTCTTGCTGCAAGATGCTCAGGGCAACATTTGGGATCATATGACGAGCTCATTCTCCAGGGAGAAGGGAGCGAAAAGATCACAGACAAGCGACGCGCCACGTCACGGAAACTCCCTTCAAGCCTTCAGCTGGTCTTCAGGGACCTAAATATTCGGGAGTGGATACCTCGCGGCATCCCGCAGGCGGAATTTGCCAGACGAGCGATGTAATAAATATTTTTCGGTTTGTGACGTTGTAGGGGGGGTCCAGACACTGGAGACAGGCCTTTCATAAAAAAAGTGCCTAGTGGCGCTAAAACTGAATGACAAACTCGAAGAACGCTCGGAGGCTCTAAACATGTATAATGATGATCTCAATACAGGGACTCGGGGTAAAAAGGCATGTCGTAAAAACTTATCATTCTGCAAACGGGATTGACAAAATTCGAAGGATGTTGAACTGTCCTCGATCGGACCAATGATGTCCGAGTGGATGTCGTTTTCCCGTTCGTGGTTAGCGGGATTGCTTGGATGTTAGATGATGCGATTCTTCCGCTGTACAATGGCCTGAGAGACCAGAGTCTATATCGAGTATGTTCGACGTCCGTGTTTTGACAGTCGGTAGTGGTACCGATGGAGATTCCTCACGTTCATGTTCCGGTCGAAAGGAAAAAATCAGAGATCGTGTTAGAATTTCTGATTACTCCACAGTGTGGCCTGGAATTGAAATTTTCGTCGGTCGTCGCATAGAGGAGGGAAAGGTTTGCTGGGTTCAAAGGTCAATCAGTGTGATATTCGATATAAAAGGAATGTTGAAAGAACAATAGAATAGAGACGCACGTCATAATACGCGTTTGTAGCCATCGAGGATCGAGATGCACAACACATAACACAGAAGCTCGAAGGCGACCGTTATGGGACAAGTACACGAGCCTTGTGCTCTTAAACCTTGAATTTGTAGCGTGAAAAGTACGACACCCGTAACATGCCATAAGAAGGCATCTTCGAGAACCCTCTGATCTGGCCTCGAGAGGCATGATGAATACGGTACGGCCTCGGTGCAAAATGTACCTGGGCCCTGACATAAGCCAAATTAGATACATATACAGCGATTGTTAGCGATTGGACAGACTCGCACTCGCGGGAGAAGATCATGGACAGGTCGAACCTTCATCAAGGTAAGGCTGATGCCTTGAAAAAGCCTCGGGAAGGTGTAATTACCCTACTCGCATACAGGTCGGCATCAAGTATTGACCGTTTGGCGATTGGGGTCTGAAAGTCGTAAGTGGTTACCAGCCCTATCGAATAGTAACGAGGTATTTAATGAACTGTACCTCATCATGGCATCCGCAATCCACGAGGCACCTTCGTTCTTGCCATCGAATACGGTTAGTCGTGACCAACGAACGCGTAGGAACGCGTAATGACCGCATCGAGGCTGCCTGTGAATTCCAGAAATAAGCTTTGGTAGATCTGTGCCACATCCTCGAGTTAAGGTCATTGCTTCCTGTGTTTGGGGGGGTCATGCCGAGGTCATCCGTGGCTCCAATAGAGCGACACTGGGAAAACATGCATGATGTCTGATTGAATGGCTGAGAATGGTCTTTTACACTCACGTATGGCATCACCAGGGTGATCCCCAGTACTCTGTGCATACAAGTAGGTGATGAATTTCTACTCCCTTGCCAGAACGTTTCCTGGGACCTAAGAGGTGAGAGCGCTCGACTGAATGTTTGATGATACTGGCTTACTTGTTTGGAGATTGACCATGTATGATTCAGGTTCTTTCTCCGAAAAGATCACTTGCAGCAGCTCGAACGGCTACTTTTAGAGCTGTTTGGTTCATGGGCCCATGAGCTTAGAGCTGTGAGCAGCTTCCACTTCGTGAGTCATGATAATCACCTGCGAGAACGACGGCGATGCGTTACACCGGCGCGCGCTGCCCTGGGGTCGGCACCTGCCGAAAAAAAAACATCATCGATAATTGTTCGACGAAACTCCGCCTTTTTTCGCTTTCCTTTCCCTTCGAACAACCACATAGGAAACCTTTGCAAAACTCTTTGTATCTCTGCAGTCGCAAAACAAAAACGACTGCAGAGACATTCTGTGCCAACATTTTTGACCAGGCAAGAAACAGCGACCTTCGTCTGTTGACCCTTGAGTACGTGTCATTCCTTTACCTCAGAAATAGGGAAAATGTTTTGACATTTCTGGAAATCTTTTAAAGGTGGTCATCTGTGAGAGGTACGCGACGGAAATGGCTATCTGGAAAAGACTTCTGAACGTGTTTTCTGCTAGGAGAACCTCCCTGACACGGTTTTTTATTCAGCAAGCGCACACGAAATCAACTTTTTTCTTTCATCTTTTCGACCTCTTTCATCTCTTCTTAACCCCCCAAATTGCCCTTAAAGCTCTTTCCTCGCTGTACAGGGAGCGAGGAACCCCCCCTTGACTGAAGTTTCCCCATCGTTTACCGTCCCACTCCGCCCGGATCGTTACTGACCGCGGCGGTTGAGGTTCGGTAATTCGGGTCAACGAATTTACAAGCCAAACGTGAATATCCCATCTGCTCAGCTGGAATCTTTATATTCCCGGCCTTCTTCCCCAATAGATCCATTCATAGACTCCGTGAATACCCACTCATCATCTCTTCCTCCAATGTCTCAAATAGAAATCTTACGACCCAACCCTGTCCCTGTGGACTACGACATTTCGCGTTCTCCTCCTTCTTCTCATCATTGCCATGCTCGCGACTACATCAATGACATCCTATCCTCCCCTTCTTCAATCCGGCTCACAGCAGAAGGTTACTCCGCAGAATCTCCTTTCGGCTCATCCCAAGGCGAACGTTTGTTTGCTTCATTACCCCCACTTCATTATGGACATTCTGAGGTGCACCTCAGGAATGGAATAATGAATGCAACTCGGTTGGCTAGCGAGGGTGAACCAGATGCGGAAAAGGCGTTCTTTGTTGCCGACTTGAGCCTGGTTTACCGTCAATATCAGCGATGGGTAACTTGTCTCCCCGAAATCAAACCTTTCTATGGTGCGTTACTTGATGAGAATGGCGCTTTGATCGATATTAACTTGTCTTTTTTTTTTTCATTTTTGGTGGAATAGCTGTCAAGTGTAACCCGGATCCATACGTATTGCGTCTTCTAGCTGCCCTCGGGACTGGCTTCGATTGCGCTTCGAATAACGAAATTTCCCAGGTCCTGAAAGTAGGCGGAATCGGACCGGACCGTATCATCTTCGCGAATCCTTGCAAGGCAAATTCTTTCATTCGCAATGCCGCAAAGATGGGCGTCGACATGATGACCTTTGATAACTGTGACGAACTCTACAAGGTTGCGCGTACCCATCCCAGTGCTAAACTTGTCGTTCGCATCCTTACGGATGACACCAGAAGCGTTTGCCAGCTCGGCCTCAAATATGGTGCATCGTTGGTTACTGTTCCAGGCCTTTTGGCCAAGGCCAAGGAGCTCGGCCTGAACGTTGTGGGCGTCAGTTTCCACGTTGGTAGTGGATGCTATGATCCTTCCGTATACACGGAAGCCATCAGCCGCGCCCGTAGCGTATTTGACATGGGGAGAGATGTTGGATTTACTTTTGATCTCCTTGATGTTGGTGGCGGCTTCGAAGATGCTCTTTTTGAACAGTCTGCATCTGTTTTGACCGAGGCCATTGATCAGTATTTCCCCGATCGACAGGGGATCAGACTGATCGCTGAACCCGGACGCTTTTTTGTCTCCAAGGCATTCAGTCTGGCTGCCAATATTATCGCTCGGAGGGCCCCTTTTCCCGAGGCAGCACCGCAACTCGAGGAGCCAGCTAATCAGCCGGGCGTCATGTGTGAGTGATTTCTACTCCATTTTGGATCTCTTGGTGTGACTAACGCCACTGCCTGTCCCCTTCTCGAAGATTATATTAATGATGGTGTATATGGTGCTTTCAACTGCATCATGTTTGATCATCGGACAGTACAGCCGTATGTTCTGTCTATGGATGGTTCTTTCCACGTCCCGTCCTCGGAGCCGTTGTGTGCCTGCAGCGTCTGGGGCCCCACTTGCGACTCAATTGATTGTGTGTGCCCTTCAACGAAGCTGCCTACGGGACTCCGAGTGGGAGACTGGCTTGGCTTTGACAACATGGGAGCGTACACTGTCTGTGCTGCCAGCCAGTTCAATGGATTTGAAGTGAGTAAAGTGATTTATACAACAGGCGGCGGTGCGTCCTCCACCGAGGTCCGCAACATTCTAGCCGCCTCTGCCTCCGGATAATCAGGACATTGACCGTACTTGTTCGTTATACGACGATGATAGCAAAAGCATGTACGCTCATATACGCTTATGGACAATTTGTACCCGA
The DNA here is from genome assembly GCA_001466705.2 of Moniliophthora roreri. NCBI lineage: Eukaryota > Fungi > Basidiomycota > Agaricomycetes > Agaricales > Marasmiaceae > Moniliophthora > Moniliophthora roreri. The sequence goes on along the minus strand of LATX02000038.1, from coordinate 3,412 downwards.
CGAAGAATGATAGATTGGTAGAACTTGTATGTAAGTTGTTGCCTAATACAACAAGGTTTATCAACGCATGGGTCGAGGAATTGACGTTTCGGGACCGAAAAAAAGAAGCGATCACTGGTAGGCGGCCCGCTGTAATCGCAACATGCGAAAGCTCGGACCATAACTCTGAGAAGGCTTCTCAGGACATTCCCGGCTCGTGACGCTCGAGGAGTGATCGAGAACAAAACTTGTCAGGAACGAGGAAAAAATAAAGGTCGTCATGATCGAAGATTTGGGTTGTTCCCGTTGTATTTTCCTCCGATTCGAGTCCGAAGGAATCCGAGAAAAAAAAAAAAGATTCACAAATCGAGCCTCGAGGCAAAAGTACAGCCATAGAGGTAAATCCAACCAACGTCTAGCAATCGTATATACAGAAACTGAAATGTTGTCATCTACTCCGTTGCCGTAAATCCCTCGACGGCTTGCGGGGTGACCCAGATGGGGAAAAATCGTCGAAGGTTCATCTGATTACCCGCGAAACGCCAGAAACGTGAGCCCGCAGCAAGATCCAGAGATTGATCGTGTCCCAGTTTCTAGTTGAGAAAATTACAGGCGACGGCAGGGGAGATGGTGATAGTTTATATGTGTGTGCAGGGTTACGTTCAGGGTTAGGCTAACACTTGGGGAGAGTCAGTTTGTGGAAAGAGGGAGAAAAGCGGCGCATGTTGTGACGGCACAGAGTTGAGCAACATTATACACACACACACCAAAAGGGACCTCGAGGATCTCGAGGGGTTAAAGTTTCCTATTTCGGTCAATCTAATTTGCCGGGGCCGAGGCCATAGGTTTTTTTATTTTTTATTCCAAAAACAGACTCCAGGCTCCTGGCGACCTAGTTTACGCGTGGTAACGCCAAATCAGGCATCCCAAATCAGGCGTGTTTGACTTTTTACATTCGGATGATATCTATGCGGAATGGTCATATTTGAATCCAGCCGAAATCGCCGCCAAGTTCACCACTTCCTATTTTACATATACATTCTCGGGCAACACATATCTTTTCCCTCTTTCCCTTCAACAATCTCCCTCCCCCCTCCCCCCCCTGAATGCGCCACGAACACTCCTCAGCAGGCACGCCTGAAAGTCAATCTCCTTCAAACTCAGCTCCAAGCTTTACCTTTGTTCAGGAGGAGAGTACCATGTCAAGCGGCACGTTGCCTGTGCGTGATATTATTATCATTCCCTTGCCTCCATCATTTCTTTGTGTGTTGACTTGCCTTTAGGACGCGATTCCTCCCGCACCGACCCCTGCCGGTCCAAAATTTAGACCATACGCAAGCTCGAATCATCATGTTACAAAGGGCAGATATATCACAAGTAACGACCCCAGAGGATACATGTTCGTGTTTACCCTCCCCCAAATCTTTCACTGACGTCCGGTGTACACACAGACCAGTTTATGAATATCCTTTGAACGGACAATGGATCATGATGGACATTGACGACGGTTATATTTTATGGACTGGAATTTGGAAAGGTATGGAATCGTTGAATTAATTGAGAGGGAATGCATCATTCACATTCCTGTTAATAGCACTGGGAAATTCAAAAGGTCAAGATCTTTTTGTGGCTATTATTTATAACACACTGGTTTGCTCACTCGATGTGTAGCCGACATTGTCAAGATGATCGACTCTCAACCTGACCTAGCGGCACAGATTCGTAGAGTCAGAGGCGGGTACCTTAAAATTCAAGGGACTTGGATGCCTTATGAGGTAAGGAATTAGGTATGCACAAAAAAAGAACGAGCGTCACTGATTCTCCATCCTGTCACTAGGTCGCCCTCCGCCTCTCAAGACGGTACTTATACGCGTTTTACTTGTACCTTTTCATCGCTGACTGTCCATTATTAGAGTCGCCTGGCCAATACGTGAGGATCTTGTTCCTCTTTTCGGGTGAGCCTGATTTTATTTTATTTTATTCCATGTCCTTGCAATTATTAATCTCACACATACACGTTCAGGCCAACCTTCCCTAGCACTTGCTTGTCTCCGGACCAGCCAGGATACGGACAAGTGGTCGCCTCTGCTCCTGGAAGACGTAGAACGCGGCGGAATACCCAGGCTACTCAGCAAGCGGGTTCTTCAGCGTCCAGTCCCCCCAGCTGGTCCGTCGTAACTGCCACGACTAGTTCGCCTCATGAATCCCGAGGAAGAGCACCGCATTATCTTCCTCAATATGCGCCTTATAGTCCGCATCCTGTCCCCGAGCCTCAGTCACAGTTCTCAAGTGACAACCTTACGCCTACTGGGAATGCTGGATCGAGGGATCGACGATATACCCCTTACCCCAGTCACTCTCCTACGTTGACAGCTCCCAATAGGCAGTCATCGCAACGTGGTTCGATCACTCTCGATATGCCTCCGATACCTGTGCCATCCCCAAGATCAGCGTCCGTCGGACACGTTCCTCAAAATATTGTACTACCACCGATCACATCCGGAATATTAACTTCCAGAGCACCAGTAAATGAAACAACACCATACGCTCTTCCTCCCATTTCTGCACTGGAAGACCTTCGAGGAATTAATGCGAATGATTCCGCTGCCGTATTACGCCGTCTGCAATCCCCAGACAACGAGGACTTCTCTGATGATTCAAGAGCAAGGTCATCTTCCATGCCCCTTCATCAGTGAGCGTCTTTGAATTTTTCAAAAAAAAGAAAAAAAAAAACCAACGACAATTGAACAAGGTCCCCTCTCTCTCCCTCTCACAGACCTACTGGCTATTCTAGCTCTTGGCCACCAAATCAGTATTCCACTGCTGTGCCACCCCTTTCCCTGCACAGATTACCATCCTCGCCATCACTACGAAGCCATACTTCGAGAGAAAGTGTTTTATCCAACTCGAGATTGAGTGCCTCGTTACCGTCAGACGATGGTCGCTCTTGTGCACCTTCTCCCGTTTCGCCACCCTCACCTTCTACGCCCGCTACACCTCAATCAATGGTGTCTGGCAGAGATTTAGCTGCTCCCGGTTTAGTACCGCTGGCTTTATTAAAGGAGCAGCAGCAGGGTCGGGTGACGCCTATTATACCATACCATACAACTTTATCACAAAACCCGGAACGGAGAGAGATCGGTGGTGGTATTGGTATTGGTATACTTTCTACCTACCGACGCCCCTCAGACCCTACTGAAAATATGGCAGACATTCGACAACCATACCGACCATGGTAACGGCCTAATTTCGAATGCCGATAATTTGAAGCAGCGGTTTGGACGATTCTCCATTTTATTTTATTTTTTTTTTTTTAGTTTCGACCGCCCCCGTACAACAAACTTTTTTTTTTTTTTTTTTTTTTTTTTTCTTTCGTTGTACCACACACACACATATTAATCGTAGCCTAGTCAGTCCCCCCCCCCCCCCCCCC